>JASDQU010379210.1:0-11258 GCA_032191745.1 Picea mariana | reverse complement strand
ATCAAACCCTAATCCTCTTGTCCTTAAGTTTAAGTCTTCCAAGCCATTAGTTTCATTCCACTTGACTCCATTAACCCAAAGCACTAGTCTAGAAGTATAATCTTGAGCTTGTTTGTGCTTAAACTCTCTTTCAAAACTCTTTTACTTGAAACCCTAACTAACCTAGCATCTAACCCTAGTAGATTTACTAACCCTAACCCTAGAGGTGATGTCTTGGCCTATTGAACTCTTGTTTTCTCTAGAAGTTGTGGCTAGGTCACCCCTTGATAGCCATAAAGGTCTTAAGTGTTTTCATTGGTTAAAATTGCAAAACGTTTACCTTTTAGCCTCTCTAACTAATCTGATTTAGGGCTGATGTCATAGTTACAGCAGAAACATTATAGGTGACGTCACACTTGTTGGATCTCTTGTTTTGGCATAAAACGTTGTGACCTTTATCACCTTATCTGATAGACTTTGAGTCATTGATTGCATTCATAAGCTTATTTGAGAAAACGTTTCACTCATTGTCTTTCATTTTTGACCTATCATTAGGGTTGACGTCACCCTAATTCTAAATTGTGACGCAGCAACAATATTTATATGTGAGCAGATTTATAACAAATTGCATCGTGATATATTACAAGGATTTGATCTTATACATTGAATGCTAAATCTCTTTTGTAGTTATTGAAGAAGTGTTATTTGTCTTTGTTTAGTAATCATTGACTTCGTCAATAATTACAATTGATCATTGCTCATATATATGTTAAAGATAGTCATTAATACTTTGAAGTACTAACCACTGCAGCACATTTTAGTTTCATTTGTCTTGTCTCGCAAATAGGTGCCCTCATCAGTGGAATGTCTTCTTTGACTATCTCCTTCTTGGAAGTAATCTGTGAAAGGGAATCTCTTACCTTGATCCCTTAAACCTTTAGCCCTTCAGAAACCCAGATTACATAGGGACGTCTCCGTTGGACTAGCCATCCTAAATAGAAAGAGCTCCCCATCGAGGTGACAGTGGGTGGGGAAGATCCTATTACGTCAGTTTGAAGCCTTGACTCAAGCTACCTAAACCCTTCCTACAAACTGTGCGATAACATGATGTTAGGCCAATGTGCTAAGTGCTAGTGATCGATCTATGTGAGTAAAGGATTGTAAGTGCTTTGTGCATACTGTGTGAAGCTTGCAGAGCTTAGTGCAAGTGACTGTAGAAGGCTTAGTGTTTTTGAGGCTCTGTGCATGTAACTAATTAACAAAAGATAATTGAAGAGAAGAAGAGTTGGTGGGCGTAGCCCTAGGGGGGGTTGAACCATGTATATGTTGTGTTGCTCTGCTTTGTGCAATGTGTTGATGTGCTTCGTGCTTTAATATAGATGAATGATTTGTCAATGCTTAGTGCTTAATAATATGGATGGATGTTAGATCTGACTGATATGCATATGCTTAGTGATGAATCTGTTAAGACGTAGTCTGTTTCATCATGCTAAGTGTTGTTCGATGCTAGATCTGGTTGGATATTGGATATGTTGTAATTAGGGTTTAACTGCGTTGTAACTAAGGACTAAATATTGATAAGTATAATTGTTGAGTGCTCTATTAATATCTAGAATCACAGATCTGTGTCCCAGCTAAGGTTGCAGACATCTGAGTCCTGCAACCACCCCTGCCTCTACCTCGGGTGAGACTTCATCTGCTTCGCAAGTGTTGTCGAAAGGGTCGGTAGTTAGGGTTTTGTTGGTGCATTGTTGTAGCATTGAACCCTGGGTCTGCCCCTGTGCCAACAATTAGGATTGATTAAGTTATTAAGTGAGAGTATGAATCTTAAACTAAGTGACAACCCAAGAACTCCCCCCGCTTGTACCAAAAAGTTGGTGGGTCCTCAATAAGTGAGACAAACAAGGCCCCACCCTAGCTCCACATGTCAACCCAAGAATAAAAGTACTCCCGGGAAGGACGCCAAGCATCGTGAGATCGTCCTCAATCTAGCACCTCCCATTGCTTCCTTAAATTCTCATTTTAGATGGCAAAGTTGGGTCAACAAAATGTGACCTATTTAGACGAGTTGATTTTTAGAGCCTAGGAGACTAAGGTAAATTGAGTTAGTAAAGTTAAGTTAGGGTGATTGCAATGTGTGTTGTGCAAGATGTGCTTTCAAGATGCCAAGTACTTAAGTGATACAGGAATGTAAGCAAAGTACGAAATAAACTTGGAAGAAGAAAATAGATGTTTGTCTTAAACCACAAAGTCATACAAGGTTGCAAGAGATAAAGGAAAAGCACATAAAAGATTTAACTCATTGATCCATAGTACTTAAGCTTGAATGACTTGCAATAAACTAGATGTGCTTGGATAGACAAATGGAAAATGTGCTTGAATGTAAAATGCTCCAACACAAGAGTAGATAGCAATTATGAGCAAGATAAGCAAGATAAATCACAATGCCTCCATGGGCCTAAACTAGCATATGATTACTCCATTACTTAAAATAAACCATCATTGAGCATGAAAAATGAAAGCAATCACAACTAATCTAACCTTACGATTTTGGGGGTTGGCAAAACCAATCACACTCCAAGGTGTAGGAAAACAAGAGAAAACAAAAGACTTGAAAATAAAACTAAGTTAAAACAAACCTCAAACAATGGCACAAAATGGAAGCAAGACTTCCTTTGTTGTGCTAAAGTGGGTTGAAAACTAAACTAATTGAAGAAAATTAAATTGCAGCAAGTAAAGCCTTACAATTTAGTATGGTTGGCAAAGCCAAGCACTTTCCTAGGTGTAGGCAAAGCAATAAAAATACAGAAATTTATTTTTAAGAGAAGTGTGAGCCCTTGGTTACTATTTGCGGACTTGCTTACAATGAGAAGAAGAGAAGGAAGTGTTGGGCAAGTATGCACCCCAACTTAGGAATTTTTTATTGACGTTTTAGAGCCCCAAATGGGTTGTTCCTCCATGTTTTCTGTCAAAGACCTGCAGAAACCAGCAAGTAAAACTTGGTGGAAAAACTACAGAAAAGACTGAAAACCCTGTAAAACATTTCTGTTAATATGAAACAGAAATTTTAAAAGAAAGATAGCAGTATTTGTACTCAATTTTCATTTACTTCAGAATACCAATCCACCCAAATACTTAGAAATAAGAATAGAAAAACAGAACAGAAGATATAAGAAAAATAAGAATGGGTGAAATAAACAACTTCCAAATCTGAAGTTACTCTTTCTCAACCCTTAGAAATCTACAAGCATATGAGAATAAGCTACAAGACAAGAAAGGAGGTGAGTAGATCCCAAAAACATTAACAAAATACTTTGCTAAAGAAAGGAAACTACTACACTAAGATCTAGAGCAATACTATTATAGATCTATCCAAGCAAAGTACTTTGCTTAGATCTCCTACTTGAAATCTAGAAGCTAAAAACTCAAAGAAAACAATAACACAAGTCACCTCCAATAAGATCCAAAGCCAAGCATCAAGAAGACTCTCAATGCCAAGATTTCCTCCAAAGATTCTTCTATTATAAGCAAGCTTGAGCAAATACTTCCTACAAGATTTAGAAATGAAAGAGAGAAGAGTGGGAGAGATTTGGGTATAGTAACAAAACACTGAGAATAAATCAGAAATGAGAGTGAGAGGGCCTTTATTTATACTTGGGAAGACAAAGTTACCCCTCTTAGATCTTTTACAAGTGTCAAAACATGAGCAAAAGTGATCATCTCTAGGAGGGGGGCACAACTTTAAGGTTAGGGTTTTGGTATGGAGTGGAGGGATGAGGTGGCAAGCAATTTTTTGGTCAAGGAGGTGAGGTGCAGGCTCTAGGGATACGTACTATGGGAGAGAGGGTCCCACTTCTTTAATTTTTTACGTTTCTATAGTTTGCTCAAGGAAGGGGGCACAACTTCCCTAGGGGGGAACAACTTGAAGTGATGGTGACTAGGTAAGAAAGGGTTATGAGGTTGAAAAAAGGGTTAGGATAGGCTAGTCTAAATTTTAGACATCATCTTCCACCTTCTCTTCAACCAATTAACTCAAAATTACAAAAATTGACTAACAATTAAATTGTTGTTTTGGACTGACTAAGACTCCTCGTGGACAAACACCTAGCAAAAAATGTTCAATTGAGTTGAAACTTGGTCCAAGGGTGTAGTGAGTCTCATTCCATTTCTTTTGAGCACAAATATCCCTATCAAAATCCCAAGGACCTAGTTTTTTACATTTTTCATCAAAATTTAATTAAAATTACCCAACTTAGGCAATTTTAATAAATTAAAAAAAAATATCTAGACTCGACGAAATTCCGAAAAACTTTAAGAGATGTCTTACATGGTAATTTACAACATTCCTAGACACTAGCTACCAGAGAGCTAGACCATTAGAACGCCTTTCACCACTTTGGAGGAGTTATTTGTGGGAGTGAAAAACTCAAGGGAAATTAATAAGGTTGGTTAGGCCAAATTAGTAACCTGAGAAAAAAAAAAACTCAGTGAAAGAGACTCCTCTAATGATGAATTTCTAAGGCAATTGACCTAACTATGATCCATGCAAACTCATTACATTATTATCCCACGCGGGGGAGCGAAAATTCCATTACAAAAAGAAGTGTTGAAGGCCAAAACTGCCTTGTAGAACCAGTAAGTCTCCGACTTGGTAGGACCTGATGGTGCATAACTTCACAGTACATGGAGTTGACCCCCTAGTTGAATAGGTGGTCAACATATAGCTCCACATGGGGACGTGTGTTTGATATTCAGTTGGGAAGGAGAGCATACAAGAATCCAACATCTACAAAACAGAGTGCTCACCAACACCCAATATAAATATACATATATATAACAAATAAAATGCTATAAACAACAATTACATAATGAAATAACTATTGTACAACATCTACAAAATGAAACTATGATACAATGAAATATCTAAGTACATAATCACATAATGAATGAAATAGTACAAAACTAAAATAAAAGGAGAAGGGTTAGAGATACGTTATAAAGGGTGTCCCTTTGGACACCAAGTTTCCCTATGAAGAAACATTTCAAGGGGGAGTCCTCTCACTAGCATGTCTGACTTTATGTCATTTCACTAGTTGAGAAGAGTTGCTAGAAGACCGATACACTTTATCCTGATTTCTTCCTTTTCCATGTGAATCCTAGTTTCTAACCTTAGGCCACTTGGGAGAATCCTCCTTAAAAAAATTATGATGATTTTTCATAGGTGCCAAGTGAAAAGTTTTTGAACTTAGTTTTTCCTTAAAAGGCTTGGCATACCTCTTCATAGGGATGATATACTTTACTTTATCAATATTAACCTTATCATCCCTACTACTTTTCATCACACATTTTGTCTCTGATTTTTTTCTATTTCTGAAAAATAAGGAGGATGTGGCCCAAGAATTCCATCTGACTTATTCTAATATCTAACTGATTCATCTGATGAAGGTTGCATTGATAACACATTTTCAACTGACAAATCCATCTCTGACTTTAATTCTGAAGGAGTCAAACCATTTTCTATCTTATCCAAAACTTCCTCAAGAAAAAGTCCATCAAAAGAATCCATGGTGTTCCAAACACTACAAATGCTTGGGGGTTAAGTATTAAGTTTCATCTTGGTAGATGTTAGAGAAGTAGACTCTATCTCATAACATCCCATCTCTAGTTCCCGATATACAATATCATTCTTCGGATTCCTAGGATCCTCAACATGGTACTTCCTTTCCAACTCCCTGTTTAATCTAAACATGGAACCATTTGGAGTTGGAATGGTGGCATAATTCAAATCCATTTGCAAATTACCACCTAAATCTACAGTTGTCTTCCTAGAAAGCAACATACCCCAAGCATCAGGCACATCAATCACAACAATATCCATTTCAATTATAATTTATGGGAATGCATCCAAGTGTACTTGTAATCCTTTAATCAAACCTTGCACCTGAATTGTCTTGCTATCCATACCACAAATGTTATGATAAGGTCTAGATATTCTTAAGTTTAATTGTTCCATTACTTTCTTAGTCATAACATTTGAGCTAGCTCCTGAATCAAGCATACGATTGTGAAGAATAAAATCATTCATGAGCAAGGATAGGTAAAAAGGTCTATTCTTTTCATTTCCCCTATCCATATTCTGCAAAATAACAGGTGCATCCTGATAAGCTATTGCTGGTGGAATGTCAACATTATTCTGAGAAGGATTTTCTATGGCTTTGAGTAGCTTCTCCCTTTGAGAAGGAATCTTCATTATTTCCAACACCAGCACCAACATCTTTGCATTACTTATCCATCCTCCTAAGTCAATATTTAAATCTGAGCTTGCACACACGTTTGACTTAGGAGGGGTTGGGTCTACCTTGGGAATGTTTGCTTAATTTCTATCTTGACTTCTATTTTCATTCCTTTGGTAGGTAATGCCTCTATATCTAGCCATTTCAGATACTTGTTGTGGAGTAGGATTTGGACCAAAATTTTATGTTTCCTTTTCCACCACAACATTATTCATGTTGTTTACCCCCTCACTATGTTCCATCAAGTCCATCCAATCATACATGCCAACATTATACTCATGACCAAACATATTAACTTGTTCATTTTTTGCTCTATAAGGTCTCATCTCATCACAAAGGTGAAGGAAGACTTGGAAAGTTGATTCTTCATGAAATTGTCCACAAGGTCTACAATAAGGAATAGCTTGGTGGTCAACCAAGTTAGTGGATTCAAATACATTTGGTGGTCTTTGATCTTGGGGAGGAGGTTTCGTAGGCCATTTGTCATTTGGCCTATGTTGGGGTCTACTAGCTTGACCCATTTCCATGGATATCAACCTATTTTGCATGGCATTCAACTGATTAGCATGATTAATCTCCATTTGTTTAATCAATTGAGTGAGTTCCTTAATGCCATCATTAGAAGACCCTTGACTTTCAACCTTTTATTTCTTTTCCTCATAAGGTTGAGAGGAAGCTCCTCTCGAAAAACCAGGAATGTTAGACTTCCTAGCATCCTGCATATTTTTATCAATCTTCACAGCCATATCTTGTGCATTCTTAAGAGTTTGAGGATCCTTATCCCTTAGTGCATATCTCATCTCCCCCTCAAAATCTTCCATATAATAAATCAAAATTGCAGTTTCTAAAGGCATTATTGTATTAGAGAGACTTTTTACCAAGTCATTAAATTTCTTGTTGAATTTTTCCATTGTCTCATTTTCTTTTTTATGACTTGAACTAAGGGCAGCTAGAGGGAATTTTTTTTCTTTCTGATCACCCCACCTCTCCTTGAAATTTGTCACTATTTCGGCTAGGGTGTTGAATTTGTTGGGGTCAAATTCTGAAAACCACTCAGCAGCATCCCCTTCTAGGGAGAACACAAATAATCTCATCTTCACATCCTCCTCATCATGCCCATAACACCACTTATTAACACAACATTCAAAACTCACAACGTGAGAATGTGAACTAACAACATTATCTCCTTAAAAACAAGGCAACTTCTCAATAGCTTTGTCAAGAATCGTGTGGGGATACCCTTGGATGGCTGCAAAATTCAAAGGCCTAAAAAACATACTCATGGTTGCGTTAGGATTATTAGTAGGAGTATTAACAATTGATTGATTATTATTAGTTTGAAACAAGTATTGGATATCAGTGAATGCTTCTTCTCCAAGACTTTCAAGTAGCCTTCTAGGAGCAAGGCAATTTAATCTCATCCTATAAACCTTTTCAGGTTCAAGAAAAGAATAAATCACTCCTTGTGAAGTGCTCTAAGTAGTATACTTGACAGATTTGTTCAATGGAGTCGCCACTTGAAAAGAAAGTAAACAAAAACAACCAATCCAAGTTAAAAAAAATTAGGGACTAAATTTTATTACTTAGTTCTCAAAAAATAAATTAGTAAGTCATTTAGACCAAGAATAAAAGACTTATCCCCAGCAATGATGCCAAAGATGTTGTCGTCCTTATAAAAACTTGCAAACATGAGCCAAGTCCAACTCACTTAGTGTGTCCTTGGAGGCACAACGCCTAGGTTCAAAGCCCACTATCACCTCGACTTGAACCTCTTCCATCTAGGCTTACTCCTAGGTAAGCCAAGGGGGGTAGACCCTAGTTACTATGTGAAATTAAGAGTTAAATTCTAGGAGTTGATTTTAGTTAGTTAATGGTTTGGGGAATCTATCCTATATGAGAGGCAAACAATGCAAAGTGCAATAATTCAATGCAAAGGCAATCCATTTTCCTAAGACAACTAAGATTAGTGCCTAAGGTTGGGCAAGGGGTCAACTAAAGTTAAAGGAGTTTAGAATCTACAAAAAATTACAACTAGATTACAAAAGAATGACTTTACAAGATTTATAATTAGAACTAGATACAACTAAATGAGATAAGCAATTATCTACAAAGCTAAGAATATCTAAAGATACATCAAAGATACAATTATACGGTTATGGACAAGAAGGGAAACAAGCACTAACTTGAAATAACTTGTATGTGCAAGGAAAGGAAAGATTGCTCAAAGGAAAAGATTACCACAACACATCAAGCCAAAAAACTCAAACATAGAGTGTTTCCACAAGATGTGCAACTCTAAGGGGTTGTTTCAACGACATCCACATGTACAAACCCAAACAATGAAGTTGTCTCCAAAGGATGTGCAACTTCAAGGGGGCTGAGCCAATAAACTAAAACACAACTTAAAACTAAAAATTAAAATGATCAAAAGAAGCCTCCAAGGGAAAGTGTGCAACTACTTAGTTAACATCCATAAAGTGTTGAAATAAACTTGCATGTAAAGTAAAATGAAATGTGAAGTGCTTGCAAGAATACTAAGCAAATAACCACAAAAGATAGATCAATGAAAGTTGCCCAAGGTTTTAGTGGATTAATTAGGATTGAATAAGTTATTAAGTGAGAGTATGAATCCTAAACTAAGTGACAACCCAAGAACTGCCCCCGTTTGTACCAAAAAGTTGTTGGGTGCTCAATAAGTGAGGCAAACAAGGCCCCACCCTAGCTCCTCAAGTCAACCCAAGAATAGAAGTACTCTCGGGAAGGACGCCAAGCGTCGTCAGATCGTCCCCGATCTAGTACCTCACGTTGTTTCCTTAAATTCTCATTTTAGATGGCAAAGTTGGGTCAGTAAAAGGTGACCTGTTCAGACTAGTTGATTTTTAGAGCCTAGGAGACTAAGGTAAATTGAGTTAGTAAAGTTAAGTTAGGGTGATTGCAATGTGTGTTGTGCAAGATGTTCTTGCAAGATGCCAAGTACTTAAGTGATAGATCAATGTAAGCAAAGTAAGAAATTAACTTGAAAGAATAAAATAGATGTTTGTCTTAAACCACAAAGTCATACAAGGTTGCAAGAGATAAAGGAAAAGGACATAAAAGATTTAACTCATTGATCCATAGTACTTAAGCTTGAATGACTTGCAATAAACTAGATGTGATTGAATAGACAAATGAAAAATATGCTTGAATGTAAAATGTCCCAACACAAGAATAGATAGCAATTATGAGCAAGATAAGCAACATAAATCACAATGCATCCATGGGCCTAAACTAGCATATGATTACTCCATTACTTAAAATAAACCATCATTGAACATGAAAAATGAAAACAATCACAACTAATCTAGCCTTACGATTTTGGGGGTTAGCAAAGCCAAACACACTCCAAAGTGTAGGCAAACAAGAGAAAGCAAAAAGACTTGAAAATAAAACTAAGTTAAAACAAACCTAAAACAATGGCACAAGATGGAGGCAAGCCTTCCTTTATTGTGCCAAGGTGGGTTGAAAACTAAACTAATTGCAGAAAATTAAATTGCAGCAAATAAATCCTTACGATTTAGGATGGTTGGCAAAGCCAAATAGTTTCCTAGGTGTAGGCAAAGCAATAAAAATGCAGAAAATTATTTTTAAGAGAAGTGCAAGCCCTTGGTTACTCTTTGGGGGCTTGCTTACAATGAGAAAAAGAGAAGGAAGTGTTGGGCAAGTATGCACCCCAACTTAGGAGTTTTTTGTTGACGTTTTAGGGCCCCAAATCGGTTGTTCCTCCACGTTTTCTATCAAAGACCTGCAAAAACCAGCAAGTAAAACTTGTTGGAAAAACTGCAAAAAAGACTGAAAACCCTGCAAAAAAAATTTGTTAATATGAAAAAGAAATTTTAAAATAAAAATAGAAATATTTGTACTCGATTTTGATCTACTTCAGAATACCAATCCACCCAAATACTCATAAATAAGAACAGAAAAATAGAACAAAAGATCTAGAGCAATACTACTATAGATCTATCCAATGAAAATGTGTTGCTTGAATCTCCTACTCTAAATCTAAAAGCTAAAAACTCAAAGAAAGCAATAACACAAGTCACCTCCAATAAAATCCAAAGCCAAGAATCAAGAAGACTCCCAATGCCAAGATTTTCTCCAAAGATTCTTCTATTATAAGCAAGCTTGAGCAAATACTTGCTACAAACTTGAGAAATGAGAGAGAGCAATATGGGAGAGAGAGAAGAGTGGGAGAGATTTAGGTATAGCAACAAAACACTGAGAATAGATTGGAAATGAGGGTGAGAGGGCCTTTATTTATACTTGGGAAGACAAAGTTACCCCTCTTAGATCCTTTACAAGTCTCAAAACATGAGCAAGAGTGATCATCTCTAGGAGGGGGGCGCAACTTTAGGGTTACGGTTTTGGTATGGAGTGGAGGGATGAGGTGGAAAGCAATTGCTTGGTCAAAGAGGTGAGGTGGGGGCTCTAGGGAGGTGCCCTAGAGGAGAGAGGGTCACACTCCTTTAATTTTTTACTTTTTTATAGTTTTCTCAAGGAGGGGGACGCAACTTCCCTAGGGGGAACAACTTAAAGTGATGGTGGCTAGGTAAGAAAGGGTTATGAGTGTGAGAAAAGGGTTAGGATAGGTTATTCTAAGGTTTAGGCATCATCTCTCACATTCTATTCAACCAATTAACTCAAAATTACAAAAAATGGCATTTTGACTATGTCAAGACTAGCAATTAAATTGTTGTTTTTGACTGATTAAGACTCCTCATGGACAAACACCTAACAAAACTTGTCCAATTGAGCTAAAACTTGGTCCACAGGTGTAGGGGGTTTCATTCTATTTCTTTTGAGCACAAATACCCCTATCAAAATCCCAAGGACCTAGTTTTTTTACATTTTTCATCGAAATTTAATTAAAATTACCCAACTTAGACAATTTTAATAAATTAAAAAAAAAAACTATCTAGACTCGACGGAATTCCTCAAAACTTTAGGAGA
>JASDQU010379206.1:0-11290 GCA_032191745.1 Picea mariana | reverse complement strand
AAAAAGCCCCGAGTCTCGGCGGAAACTTTCCTGATTTTTTGCATTGTTAGGTACTCGCGGGCTGTTTTAGGCTAGCCCGCGGATACCCGCGTGCAGTAAGAGGACAGCAAGCGGATGCCCGCGCCCAGTAAGAAGTTAGGGCGCGGGTTGCTTGTTTTGAGTGGTTTTTTGAGGATTTACTCAGCATGGCTTTGGCTAGGAAGAGGCATGAGTTGGCCTGATGCCAGGTAAACCTGTATGGTGCATTTTAGGGTTATAACAAAGGTATGGAAGGTATTATTGAACTCTAGCACTGCTTGGCCCCTCTCTTGACATCATCTCATGTACTGGTCATCATAGTTACCAATAGGGTAATATTTTTCCTTCACCGCGTCCACATAAAAATTCCAAGTGGGCTCAACCCCATATATTGCAGACTCCTATGTGGAACTTTTCTCCCAGTAAGTTTCCCGCCAATGTTTGACATGGAGGAGAGTCTTAATGAGTGCGAAGGTGATCTTTTCCCTGTCGAAAAAATTGGGAACATAGAAATAACCTTCTAGCATATTTAACCATTTTTCTAGGGCATCTGCATCTATCTGTCCTTCAAATACAAGAATATAAAATTAACTTGTACCTTGAAAGGTGAGGTGCCTCCAAAGTGGCCCCTTGATGAAGATACGTCGGTTGTTATCAGCGGGCATTGAAGGATGTGAGAAACACTATCCATCATTTCATCCCTCTGTCAAGTGAGAGCTTTCTCTAGCAACAGATTAATAGAATCGTCTGCTATGTACACCCAAGAAACCCTCCATGGTGGAAGAAAAAAAAATGACAGAGAAGACAATTCTATTAATTTGTTGCTATACTCATACATTGTCAGGGACATGCACTGAAAAAAACGATCAAGAGCAGCCTGCTCTGATACCACTGATCCGGATTATTTTCGGCACGAAATGAGAGAGGAGATGTAATAAAGAAACATATATACATATATTCAATAATATAGCAGAGATTTATCAGAAATATAACCCTAAACATAGAGATACAGTAATACACAATTTCTATTAATGAGCGAAATGTACAAAACTATAGAAATATAGAGTGAAAGACTCACTAGAATGGTGGTAGCTTATCTTTGAGAATAGATGTGATGGATACTCACATTCGCAAGTAGATGATTACAATGAGGATCTAAAGGCCTTTTTGACATAAATAAAATCCAAAACCCTAACCGCGAAAGATGAAAAGCCAACAGTTTTGTGGACCATGTTTTGGGTAGTTTGGTGTATCAACTTCTCGAGGTGTAACTTTTGCATACGATCTTCGTTTGGGGTACACGATAGCTCGTTTGAAAGGTATCATCGAGGAGATTAATTTTGGGGGCTCAATCAAAGACTTCAAATTTCATTGAGGTGATGGATCCCAAAAAAACTTCATTTAGGCCCTTAAAATGGACCTGGAAGTTTAGGAACCGAAAAACTTCTAAAAATAGTAAGTTGCTAGAAAAATGTGTTGATCCATTTGGAATAGGTGGGTGGCCATCGATATCCACCTAGATAAAATCCCCTATAGGAGAGAATAACGTGAGGATGGATCAAGTTCAGTCACAGCTGGTCGCACTGACTATTCAGTTACAGGAAATTACGAAAGGAAAAGAAAAGCGTGAGGGAGTCTAGTGTATCACCTGTAAAACAAAGGGGCATCATAAAGATGAACGTCCAGTTTTTCATAAATATTTGAATATGGGAGCTCCGACCATTATGGATATGGTGCGATATTTGTAAAACGGTGGGTCACCACCCTCATAATTTTTCGTTCATGCAGAAGTACCAGAGTACTGCGAGAAACCTATTTTGTAACTTTTGCAAGTCCATCATACATGATGAGAAGGATTATCGTGTGTAGGACCTAATGAGAGAGAACACTACATAATCTTATAGTGTTCAATGTAAAGAAGCATAAGGGGGAGTCCTACATTTTAATACTCCCATAGGAGGTTATAATCAAGTAGGAAGAGGAGGTAGAGTAGGTTTTGGTCGAGAAAGAGGACCTATTATATGTTATAATTGCAATCATCCTAGACATTTAGCATGAAACTTATTGAATCCCTGCATGACATGTACGTATTGTAGATCACTAGACCATGCGACAGAGGATTTTCCATAGTTGATAACGAAATGGAAAGAAAAGAAGAACACAAATGTACAAATGATAGCAACAGAGGCGCACGATGAACAACCTACGATAACAACAGTTACATGTGAATAAACGAGAACTGGAGAGGATGTGATGGATCAAGAGAATAGAATCCACCAGTGGGTAAGGAAAGTAGTGGAGTCTACTCCATTGTTTGATCCCAGAAAAGGGAAAGATACCTACCAACGAACAAGAAAAGAATTAATTGGAGCAGAATGGACAACATCAACTTTGACTGTGCCACCCTTGTATAATAGACCATCGGTGTTTGATATGCCTCTAGTCTATGACTATTCAAAAAAGAAAATTGAAAAGATAAGAAATTTGCAAAGTTTCTTAAGAAGTTGTTTATATTTAATGAAATATGAATCGAATTTGAGTAGTATGCACAAAATGATTGACCATTATGCCCAAGATAAAGATATACATGTCGCGCATAGAGCAGGTAATCAAGTGCACCGAAAGAAGAGAAAAAATAGGGAGTTCTAGCTCAATGCACAAATAGGAGATTATGATATGGAAAATATAATTCTAGATCTAGGGTTTGATGTGAATTTTATCTCGATATAGACTTGGGAGATGATGGACCAGCCAAAGCTAATTTGGTCACCTATCCAGTTGAGATTATCGAACTAGCATAATAGTGTTCCAGTTGGAAGGCTGACAGGGGCAAGAGTCAATATTGATGTAGTGTGTAGTGTAGTAGACTTTGAACTGGTCGAAATAGTAGATGGTAGTGTTATCAGACTAATCGGTGGGTGCGGAAACTAACAAATCTCCCTAGATCCACCTGGATCTAGAACAAAACATGACAGGACATGACTCTTTCCCTAAGTTACGACCATTGAATTAGCTAGTAAGGAGGAACAAGTAACATACCTTTGTATCGCTTCCTTAAGTCTTTGTTGCTCCCGCTTCACTCCAGTGCTCTCGTGAGATCAAGACCAAGACAACACAAACCAACCAAAGTGAAGATAGAAAAATGTATTCAATCGTCAACTTATGTGTATGATCAAGGAATTACACAATAAAGTAAGAATGACTTTATGGGAAAAGGACATGTCGTTGTATCATATTAATTGAAAGTAGAAGATACAACCTGATCGCCTTGATGTCACAAGATTCCTTTCGGTGACTCTCGGTTCCAACACACACACTTGCTCTATCCTTGCATGAAGAAGATCCAATTCCTCTTGATAGACCTAGTAGAGTCTCCAAGCTTCTGCTCAAGCAGGGTTCTTCACACAATTCCTTCACCAATTCTTCAATTAATCTTTCTTAACATTTTCCATGAGAATCCTTTCAATATATAGGAGAGGGTGATATGGTTACATGGATGAGAATTATCCCACCAAATCAGGGAAGCCAGTAAAATGACAACCATACGAATACCAACCCATTTTCTAGAAGATTCCCTTCTAGAACCCTTGAGACTTCTTCTCTTTTCCAAGCTTAAAAACAAGTTCGCACCCTATGTATAGAGCACAGTGCGGGAAGTTCGCACCCTAGATGAAGGTGGCCTATGAGAATGGGTCATTCTCGCACCCTAGGCTATAAGCAGCCTGTGAACTCACTTTGAAAATATGTTTTCTGGAAGGAGATAAATGCCACTTTTCTCAGGAAAAAGTTCTTGTTGAGAGCTTGAGTACACTATTGTCAATACATCACCAATATGACCAAAATCATGTGTAACAGAATGCCCCCCAAAGTATGAGGCTAGAATCAATGACAGCCAAAATACTTTGTAAACTACGTGTGTGTGTCAAAAACCAGGAAAGTAGCTAATCAGGAACCTGCAAACAACCAAGCATCTGCAGAATATCATACTAGTTCTAAGGTAGGAATTCCCACACTCAGATCACGGACAGATGACATCATAAACATAGGTCATGGCCACCAATCATACACCGTGGATCCATGCCATCAAAATATCGCATAGCCACCAAGCATACACTATTGATCTATGCAAGAAGATTCAAATTAAGACGACATAGCCACGAGTCATACAAAGTGGATCTATGTGTCAGCAAATGATACATATTCCATCATAGTCTAGATCAAAGAGATGAGACCCAGGGTCTTCAATCTCATCACCTGAAAGTACGAATCTAACCATGTGATTACATGTGTTGAAGTCGAACATCGTAGAAACCACTTGATTACCGGTCATTGATGAAACCGTTAACAAGTGCGAGAGAAATCACCATTAATGTCAATGACTCCCAAGGTACACTAGTACAATCCACCGAATGTGAATAAATGAGTTGAGGTTGAACATTCAACGAAATCTCTCGATCAGGGGTCAATGATGAAAACCCATTGTCGAAAGCGAGGAAACTTGTCATTGAGGCATGCAAGTTCCAAGGTACCAAAGAATTTCTAAGTCTTGTTTCCGGATAATGAGCTGGAGTCGATAGAACAAAACTCATCATAGGAGGGCCTTGATGTATCCCCCATCAATGACACAAAATGAGTAACAGATTTTGAAGGCGAAACAGAGTATGATGTAAGTTGAACTGGACATAGGGAAGGCCGATACGGAGAGAAAGGACAACTACATATGGCCCACTCAATAGAGGTTTCAGATGAACTTCTCTTGAACATATGAATGACACGACCAATGATTTGGCAGCACTGACTTAGAGACGGCCCAGAATATGACCTTGTAGCAAGTTGAATGAGAGACAATGGATTTCTCAAACCAATTTCAGATAATGAATAGGAGGGTGTCATGTTCAAGAGTGACACTTACTACCAATAATATGAATATGAAAACATATCTCTTTCCCAAATTTTCCCCCACCATTTCTGGCGAGTACCTCTTTATTTTTACGCAAGCTTGAGGAGGATAACATATGCTTGTTGATGTAAGCTCATCCTTCGGAGTAGGTTTAACGAACCCTAGGAAGGAGTGGTTCAATCCCATTACAGGTCTTTTGATGCTTGTTTAACGAGTCCAAAGATAGAAAACTCAAAGGTTTTTCATGATTATAGAGTCTGGAAAAACACTCAAAAGAGAACTCTCTCAATTCCTTTTTTGTAAAATAGTCTAGTGAGACCGAAAAAGAGATAAATTACCGCCCAACAGATGCTTTCTTCAAATACTTTAACAAGCGTGAAAATAGCAAGATCGCTCAGCAATCTTTTCATGTTTAGAGAGTCTGAAAAGAGATTAAAGAGGACTCCAGGGCGTTCATTTTTCGTATAACCTTGTTGAGCCCGAAAAAGTGATAAAAGTGTGCTCAGTTACGTTCTCATGGATTTTCGAGCATGAGAACGGACAAAGACCAAGCTCGAGGTTTTCTGCAAAAACCGTAAAAAACAACTTAAACATGCAATGAAAAAGAGAAAAATATATGTATCCTTACGTATGGACGTCGACATTGTCATGTCTGCAAAAAGTCGCACTCATAGGGGTATTAGGCATTAGGTTAGATAAATGAAATAATTATAAAAACCCATAAAAATGGTAAAAAAGTAAATATAAGTGGGTGAAAGTTCTTTTTACCATAGTCATTGTAAATTTGCCAAGTCTTTAGCCCAAAACCCCTCTTTTGCCCTTGAATTTCGATGCTCGATTGCGGAAGGTAAGAATAACCATTTGGCGAACTGTCTCCGGCAGTGAGGTAAGCTCCTTGTCTTCTATCTTTTCATGGTTCAAATTTTAATTTTCATTGGTAAATTTCAAGTTTTTGAGCTTGTGTTAGGGCTCAAATTTGCGCTCAGGAATTCATGCAGGCTAGCCACACGGGACCTGCAAGAATGCATGATTCTCACAGGTGGCCCCAAAGGCACCTACGAGAACCTCATACTGTGCCAAAGGGGCACCTGTGAGAACCGCAAAGTGAAAGAATTCTTTAATGTTTTCTCAATGAAAAATGTACCAAGTCTTGAAGAGAGTTGTTGACCTTCTTCTTATGTCTCTTATGCAGGCATTTGGCTACCACCATGGTTCTGGAATGGCGTGAAAGAGAGCATGAAGAAGATGATGCTATTGTCGGGAATAACCCAGGCACCGTTGCTGCTTTGCGAGACTGCGGTCTCCTGAAATTCTTTCGGATCCCGAGTATGAGGGCCCAAGTCAGGCTATTGGAGTACCTCGTTCATATGTAGGATGTGGACCAACAAGTATTCCACGTAGGGGTCCACACATTGTCCTTGGATATCGAGAATGTTTATTTCCTGACAGGACTATCACGACGTGGGTACCATGCTAGCTTGACTAGTAGTCGAGGTGGTGGGATGCCTATGAGTGAATACTACCATTTGTATTGTGTTCCAAAGATGGAAAGAAGCAAAGGAAAGGTGGCCATTTGGGGGGTACAGGATTTGACCCCTCGCACTATTTTGTTCACCATTGCTCATATGGTTGGGAGCACTGCTCCACACATGGCTCTCCAGAGCTACTTTCAGTACGCCATAGAGTGTACTGAGCCTTGGGTCTTTAACTAGGCAGATGCAGTCATTCGTAGTGTGAAGAGGTAGTTGACTAAATGCAGGAGAGGCGACCTGAAGCAATTCGGGTATAGGTCATTGTTGGTGTCCTTATTTCTTGAGAGGGCTCCCTTGCTGAGGTTGCAAGTTGAGTGGGGTTTACCGGCTCCAGAGGATCTGAGGATGTTGAGGTGGTGTAACCTCATGGCCCGACATGTAGCTGGACTAATCATCAAATACAATGATTCCTTCTTTGACTGGTTGCGACCACAGATGCCGATGGTCGATGATTATGCCTATGTCAGGTTGGACTTCCGAGGGGATCTGGACTTGGCCCTGTTCGAGGGAGCTTAGTGGGAGGGATCTCAGTAAGAAGTACACTTTTTTTACTTTTTAAATGTTTTTGTGAATTTTATCATATGCAAATGTTTTTTATATTCATCCAAGATCTAATTACAAAATTCTTTTTTGATGACACAGACGTGGGGCCTTATCGACCTCCGGGTACTTCTCCTATTCAGCAATGAGTAGAGGTGGCTCCAATGCCATGATGATATGCTAAAGATTATGAGGCAGTGGAACAAAACTTAGAGGGTTTGACTGCAGACATTCCAGACATGCCTCTTGGAGAGGTCCCGTGACGTTATCAGCGTCATACGGTGGGGGTGTCAAAGTCTGTTGGTTGACTGCTTCGTAGGGTTGCCTGGGCAATCATGTGTTACCATGAACGTCATCCATGACTTCACTTTGTAGAAGCTATGAGCTTCAGATTTTGAAATTTTGGTCCTTGGACAAAACTTTTTGTAAGAAAATTTTTTTCATCGTTATATATACATATGGCTTCTACCGGCTTATCTTGTGTTGTGTGATACTTGTGATGTGATTGATTTATAAATGACCCAAATGTCTGTCTAATACATAATTAGCTATTGCATCAATTAATGTATTTAGACATCTAGGAATATGTTGATATTCAATATAATCAAAATAAGGTTCCAAGAGGCGAATTCGCAAATACACCCGTAACAAAGTAGGACTTCGAATAGCATAGACATTACTTAACTGTAGTACTACGAGCTGTGAATCGAGTCGCACAACCAAGTGACAGATACCAAGAGAGATAGCATCAATCAACAATTTGATAACGGTGCTATACTCTGCAATATTGTTGGTCGCACGGCCGAGGCACACACCTTGTAGAGTGATAAGTTCGTTTGTAGGGGCATAAATTGCCACACAGCAGAAGCAAGGTTCTGAGTACTACAGCTAGTGCCATCGACGAAGCCAATGTGGGGTAGCGAAGACTCCGACATATGGAAATCAAACACAACATCACATAAGGGCAGAGACCAGATAACGAAAAAAGCATACTACAGTAACACACAAGAAGTATGATACAATAAAATACAAGTACTCATGCACAGGTGATCCTATGCATAGTACTTCTTTAAGTACAACCTGTTTCTAGTTTCATTCAAAGGGATACCATCATAATCTACTAACTCGTAAGCTCCTTTCTCCAAAACTCATCTAACGATATAAGGACCTCGCTACATGGCTTCGAATTTTCCAGCTCCTAGCATATCTTGATCTTGTTCGTAGAGGAGAACCAGATCTCCTTCAGAGAAAACATGAGGCTTGACATGTTTGTCATATTGAGCCTTGACACATTTCTTCTGGGATTCTATGACTAGGTTAGCATCGCATCGAGTTTCGTCTAATCGCATGAGATACAATAGATGTTCTTCCTCAGCATAAGTGTTTGGTAGGAGTTCGACAACTAGTTTTAAAGAGGGTATCTCACATTCAATCGGGAGGATGGTTTCCAGATCATAGACTAACCAGAAAGGTGTAAACCCAGTAGCGGACTTAACGGATGTCTGGTAATCCCACAATGTTGAAAACAACATTGTGTGCCAACTTGTTTTGTGAATCCCTATCATTCGTCGAAGCATGGTTATGAGAACTTTATTAATCGCTTCAACTTGGTCATTGGCTTGTGGGTAATAGGGCGTTGATTTTTCATGGCGAAGACCCAAATTTTCAGTGAGTTCAGACATCACGAAGTTTCTAAAGTGGTTATTGTGATCGGTGACGATAGCCTGAGGAACACCAAAACGAGCTATGATGTGATTGAAGATGAATAATGTTGCGGTCTTTCTAGTATTGTCAAATTTCGGCATCGCCTCGGCCCATTTTGTAAAATAATCTACGGCTACAATAATGTATCCATGCCCCCCGGCCGAGTGGGGGTGACATGTCATAAAATCGATGCCCCATTTTGCAAAGGGACCAACGGAGACCACAGGGTGAAGAGGAGCGGGATGTGACCGTATCTTATGATTATAGATCTAGCAAGCGTGGCATTTTTGGACAGCGATTATGCAATCGTTAAATAGAGAAGGCCAAAAATACCCTAATCATAAGATGTTCTGGGTAGTAGCATACCCGGACATATGACCACCACAAGCTCCAGAATGGCATTCATTTAAGGCTTTCTCGGCTTCGTCGAATGTGAGGCAGCATCGAAAAATTGAGTCAATCCCACGACAATAAAGGGTATCCCCGAGGATAGTATATTGACGGGCTTGGTAGCGTATTCGACGTCGGTCAGTACTGGACAAGTTGGGCCATAAATTTTGGGTTTGGAGATATATGATGATATCACCATACCAAATATCATCATAACTAGTTAGGAAAAGGGATTCATCAGGTAATTAATCGACTGCTACATTTTTCGTTTCAGAGTAGGGAAAGTTGCATATCAACTCGACAAACACTAGGGACTTATTGGACTTAGCTCGTTCAAATTCCAAGTCAAACTCCTAGAGTATCATGATCCATTTGGAGTATTTCCCCCCTAGCAATTGATGTGTGAGAATGTATTGCATAGGGTTGCAGTTAGAAATTACCATAGTCTTGTGAGAGAGGATATAGTGCCAGAAACATTGAACTGCTTGGACGGCTACCAAGGCCAGTTTTTTGACATGTAAATACTTGGTTTTAGTAGGCGTTAGACTTCGACTCAAGTAATATATAACATGTTCATCATGAGAATCATCCTCTTGGACGAGAACCATAGCGATGGTGTAATCTGAGGCTACAAGGTAGAAGAAATAATTGCGACTGTAATCGGGGGGGAAAAGAAGCGGAGCACGTGTCAGGGACAGTTTCAAAACTTTGAAGGCTTTGTTTGTGATGGTATCCCAAACGAACTCAGACCCCTGTTTAAGTAGTTGCGTAAATCCAAGAGTTATCTCAGCATAGTTCGGGATGAAACGACGAAGAAAGTTCACTTTCCCTTGCAAACTTTGTAACTGGCGAAGTGTAGAAGGAGGAGGGAGATTGAGAATTTACTTGACCTTTAAAGGATCTACCCTGATCCCTTGACGTGAAACAATAAAGCCTAGAAGTCAGCCGGATTCTACGCAGAAAACGCATTTGTGAGGATTCAAGCGTATATGGTAAAATCGTCAACGGAGGAAAATGGATCGGAGGTGGATTGGATGATCGACCTAGTGCATGGAATGAGCGGGTAAGTCATCAAGATATGGCTGCATGATATGCTTGATATCATGGAAGGCATAAGACATAGCATGTTGAAAATTTGTGCCAGCGTTCTTGAGATCGAAAGGAAGTTTCCGATAGGCGAAAGTGCCCCAAGGACAAATAAAATCAGTCTTGTGTTGATCCTCAGGAACAATATTGATTTGATTATATCCGGAGAAACCATCCATCAGAGAGAAGATTTCACTTACGGCACAATCGTCGACAATCTGATCAACGAAGGGGGTAGGAAAGTTGTCTTTAGGACAAGCTTTGTTAATATCCCTATAATCAACGCATACGTGGATTGTGCCTTGTTTCTTGTCAATCGGGACAAGATTGGAAACCCAGTCAGTGAGGGCCACCGGGTAAATAAAGCTGGCTTTGAGAAGTTTCTCAAATTCAAGTTTGATAGCAGCCGCTTTACGTGGGTGAACTAGACGAAGGCGTTGCCGGACGGGTTTAGTGTCTAGGTATGTCTTAATCTCATGTATCACAATCTCAGGGTCGATACCCGGCATTTCTTCATAGCTCTAGGCAAAGACGTCAAAAAATTCTTTGAAAAGTGACTTGTAGGTGACAATTTCATCAAGGGAACATGAAGCTCTGATATGCACATTTTCGACAATTCCAGGTTTGATGAATATGTTGAGGGGAATAGTGGGTGAGATATTGCTTAAGTTCCCTTCAGAAAACACATCGTGTGTGGACTCGGGAATGGTTGAAATGACAACAACAATCAACAGGGTCGAGATCCGTTGGTGGATCTCGATGGTGTGTTGTTCTAGGAAGAGGATGGAATGGTGATGTTCATCATTCCAAGGGGTGTCTTCCATGACAGACATAATCATCTCATCTATGGGAAAAATGACGCAGAAAAGATCTGGAGATAACTCACCAAGAGAGGGGGTATAAGGGGTTGTCGATTGAATGGCCTGATAGGCAAATTCGACCAAGCTCAAAGGCATTTCATTGTCGTAACGAAGGTGATCGTCGGGGTCAGGTACCATCCATGGGTCTTGAGATGCAGGGGTTTCATGAATCGAAGTGGAGATCATGTTGATTGAAGTGACAAACGAGTGTGGAACATCGGGTGGTGGAATGAAGAAGGTGCCCATTAACAAAGAGTCTT
>JASDQU010379204.1:0-11258 GCA_032191745.1 Picea mariana | reverse complement strand
GCTTTTCCCTCTCCCCCGGGAACTCAACGCAATGGAGACCATTGCTTCCTAAGGAGGGAGGATTGATCCAGGTGGATATCGGTGGCCACCCACCTTTTCCAAATGGCTCAAAACAGTTTTCTGGCCATTTTGACAATTTACTATTTTTAGCAGGTTTTCACTTTCGGGGCCATTTTGAGGGCCTAAATGAAGTTTTTTCGAGATAGAGATTCCCAATGATAGTCGAAGGCATGATTGAGCCCCCAAAATGAATCTCCTCGATGATACCTTTCCAACGAGCTATCACATGCCTAAAACGGAGATCGTATGCAAAAGTTATGACCCTGGGAAGTTGATGCACCAACTTACCCAAACAGGGCCCACATGACTTTTGGCGCTTCATCTCCTAGGGTTAGGTTTTTGGATGTCTAGGAATTTTGGCATTCCCGACTATTGTAAAAAGGCCTCCAGAGCCTCATTGTAACCATCTTCTTGCAAATGCGAGTAGCCGTCACATCTCTTCTCAGAGATAAGCTGCCACCATTCTAGCGAGTCTTTCACTCTGTATTTTTACAGTCTTTGTACATTTCTCTAATTAATAGAAATCTTGTATTACTGTATATCTGTGTTTATGGTTGCATCTCTGATACATTTCTATTATATTATTGAATATCTGCAATATCTCTGTGCATTTCTTTATTATATCTCCGCTCTCATTTCGTGCCGAAAATAATCCGGATCAAATCCCCATAAACCTGAAGTGATCACAAACCTTTAAACTATGTCAGCGTTAGTAATTCCCTCAAAGCTAAAAATTGTGTGTGGTTATTTGTCCCTTTCCCCACATTAACTTTGAACTTTATAAAAACTATCTCGATGTGAAAAAAAATATCTCCAACCCTACAACTACCTTAACATTTGCAATTAAAAAAGCCAAAAAATATTTTTGTCACATCACACAATTGGTGCAAAACTTAAATCAATGTGCACTAGCATACCTTCAAAGTTGGTCGAAGTGATGATTTGATGGATATGTAGGAAAAGTGTCATTTTCTTGGATGATCACAAAGTGAGGGCTATCATTATATTGGAACACAATTTTGATGATAGTTATAACTACTATGACCCTCAATACAACATATCAATGTTTGAAAGTTCAACATCGAGAGAATATGAAAACTTTGGTCAAGGATTTTGAAAATTATAACTTGTAATACAATGAAGAATGTGACTATGAGGTCGTTTTACAAAGATCCTACTCTAACATGATAAGTGTTTTAGTATATTTTAGCATTTTAGAAAAAATTGTGCTTGTTAGAGTAACCTTACAATTGTGATAATTATATATTTAATTATATATTGATTGGATAATTTGAGGTTAACTTGATTGCAGATTTGGGTCATCTGAAGCTTAGCTTTAAAGTCAATCTTTGATTTTGTAGTTGAGCCCTCCTCTGAACTAAGAAATTCGACGATACCAAGCTATTTAGGGGATTTAATAAAGAATAAATATAAATAATAGTTCAAATACTAGAAGAATACAAAGATGGATATTAAATAACTTGTAAGATTATTGAAATTTGACCTAGTTGTCAATGCAAAGCCCGTAAAATACAAACAATATGCTTGTAAATTTTGTTTGTTCAAAGATTGTAACAGATTCAAATCCATATCATGAGAAGAGTTGGGACATTGCAAATCTATTACACAGTTAGTGAGTGCTGATAAATCCATCAACCCAGAGAAATTTTGAGATTTCAAGTGCTTCAAATCGATTTCGAGCACATTGACACTTGTGGTCGCATTAAGTGTAGAATATGTTTATTTTATTTATATCAAATTCTCATGGCTGACCTATCTATATATCATTGACAAGAAAATGAGGGGGAGATGAACTATGGTTTCCACAGGCCAGAGAGGTGTGTTGAATTTTGAAGCGCCTATCTATATGTCGTGACAAGAAAATGAGGGGGATGTGGACTAGGGTTTCCGCAAGACATGGAGCTAGGGTTTTTGCTAACTAGAGATTTGGGTTGTAGCCTAAATGTTCTACATTTTGGCCCTTTTCTGGGGATATTGTCCTGAAATTTGGCCAGAAATTTGGCCCTTTTCTGGGGATATTATCCTGAAATCTGGCCAGAAATTGTTGTCTACAGATTTGAGTGGTTAATTTTGTGTAATCTAAGTTTCCTAGGGTTTCATTGAAGTAGGTACTATCAAAATCTCCAAGGACAATATCACCCCTTTCAACTTAGCTTCCCAAATGGAAGGTTTATTGATTATTGTGAGTAGAATTAGGTCCTGAGAAATTTGATGAATATTGATACATATGAGACAAGCTGAAGGGACCAAGGAATAATGGAGGATGACTTCCATCTTGTGGACTACTCATAGGACTCACTCTCTAAGGACCATTTTTTCTATTCACCTTCCTTGTTGGGGGACTTAGCGACTAAGCCCTCTATAGGCATGAGGGGGTTTCGGATAATCCTTCACTGAAATACCATAGACTAGCATACTCCCTCAATGGGAAAATGGGAATGCCAAAGTGAATTGAAGGGTGAACATATAGGATGAGGAAATAAATAAAGAGCATTGTTATGTTGTTAGTTAAGTCTGCATAGTGATTGCGATCAAACTATATCCTAAAAAAATTCTCTTTTTTGTTTCATATTTTGGAAGTTGATTGATACAAATAAATAGTTGTGATTGGAGATAATTTGATTGCAATCGCTATGAAGACTTCACTAACAACATAACAATTCTCTTTATTTATTTCCTCATCCTATATGTTCACCCCTCAATTCACTTTGGCATTCCCATTTTTCCATTGAAGGAATATGCTAGTATAAAAATGAATGGTGGACGAATGTATTCAGAATTTGTTACGCTCACCATGTTCTAATTGTTTCCCTTATGTTTAATTCAGTAAGTTTACTACTAACTTGGTCTCATGTTGGAACTGGATGGTCAAATTACTCATCGTGATGTAATTTGGTTGTTAAATATAGTTAAAATAATCATTTACCAAAGTTAAGGATAAGGTGAGAAACATTTAGGAATATGGTTCAAACTATCCAATTGACAACTCACATTTGTTACCAAATACTGGTAGAGTCAGTGTAAATTCCAACCCCACCTTAACCCAAATTGAGCATCTGTTTTTACTTTTTCAAAACAATAATAATTTTTTTATATATTAAGTGGACACATAGTGTTATAAGAAACAGATTCACTCATTTATTATATTGATAGTAATAAGGTGTATGACATGTTTGGAATAATAATGAATTAAATATATAAAAATAAAGATCCCATTAGACATTTTTTGTTTGTGTTTACGGAATTTTTTCTAAAACTGAAAGTTGATCATGTGGTGGGGGCACCACCCATGTTGCCTCTCTCGACTTTTCACGTGAGTGTGGTTTCCATGTGTTGTTCATATTTGTTCAAAATTGATCATCGGTTATATAAACAATGCCCCGCTATCTCATTTCCCCCATCTCATCTCCTTTGTTTTGGTGAGAGATTTCTATTTTGAGTATCACTTCACAAGTCTTTGCATTTCCTTCGCTTCTTTGAATTTTTTTATTTGTAGAAGATGTTCGAGGAAAAACATCGCCACCATCTGTTCCACCACAAGAAGGAAGATGAAAACAAGAACGCCCCCTCGGCAATTGTTTACTCTGAGACCACCAGAACTTATGGTGATGAGTGTTGAAATGTGTCAACTAATTTCCCATGATTGTTGGGATATGGACAGATTTCTTGGCTCTTACTACTCTGCAGTTAACTGAACTGAATCAGTTAAAAATTGAATATGGACATACGTAACTATTTGATTAGTTTGTGTAATTGTTTGATCAGTTTGTGATCATTTTGTGTAACTTTTCGATAGATGTTGTATATCTATGCATGCTCGTAGAGGAAAAGCAAAGTGTGGGATGAGAGTAAGAAAGGTTGTAAGTCAGTGTTTGATTTTTGTAATTCTCCCTTGATCAATAAGAATATCAATTATCATTTCTCCATGTTTCCTTTTTGAAGGGTTTTACCACGTAAATATTATTTTCATTGGGTGATCATTGCTTGATTTATTTCTTCCATTAAAATCTTGTTCTATTTATGCCTCCACTACCCAACAAGTGGTATCGGAGCTCAGAAGGAAGGAATAGTCAACCAGACTATGTTTTCCACTAAAGCGGAGAAGAACGAAGGACAGATTCGTGGACAGATTTTTTTCCAAACACAATATTGGATGGATTTTCATGGTTAATCCCGTTCAAAGGGGGCGATCAAATTTGTAAAATTTTTGGAGATCATCGCATGAGAAACGATGTGAGGTGTGCGATATTCGTGAAAGGTCATTGAAGGTTGTATGCACACACAATATGAAGAGTTTAATCTTTGAGGTGGAGAAATTCAATGGAAAGAATAACTTTGAGCTATGGAAGCTCAAGATGTGGGATCTTCTTGTGAAACAAGGATTGCAAAAGGCATTGGCAAGAAAGACAAATAAACCGACAAGCATGAAAGATGAGGAGTGGGAAGATATGGATGCAAGAGCTATCAGTACCATTCATTTGTGTTTGGTAGATGAAGTTTTGTTTAACATCGTTGGAGAGGAGACAACAACATGTTTATGGAACATGTTTAATGTCCTAGTGAATATTTGGGGATTCTTCCTCAATTGCCTATCTCATTAGGTGGGAAGATTGTCCTTGTCGATGTTATAGTGGTGCAAGGCCCATTAGATTTTAATATGCTTCTCGGGCATGATTATGTATATGCTATGAATGTTGTGGTGTCTATGCTCTTCCGGGTGATGCATTTCCCTCATAATGGAAGCATTGTCACTATCGACCAGCTGGCATCTGATAATCACCATCCTAATTCAGTGTTAGTTCAGGTTGCCCCTTTATATGTTCCTAGTGTTCGTGTAGACTCTACCCCACCACGAGTTAATTATGTGGTGTCTTATCCTCTGTGTTCAATTGCTTCTGCACAGGAACCTGTGCAGTCATGTTTTTCTTCTCGAGACTTGGTCTCAGCAAATGATCCATTGGTTTATCCAATGGGGCCATGGGAGCCCTTGCTTCCCCCTCTTGGTCCAAGTGATCTTGAGTCTCCTTCTGAGTCTGATCTCATTGTTTGTAGATCCTTAAGCCCTCGTGCTTGTGATTCTTCGGTGATCAACTCTGCTAGTCCTGGCCAAATCCTCCATCGTCATATGGAATATGGTCAGTTTAATTCACCCTTTGGGACTGTCGAACCGCATTTGTGTGATTCCTCATATTTTGAATTGCCTTCAGATGAGGCTATCCTTGAAGCCATGACTACGATTTCTATACCGTGGGAGGACTTACATCGTGGTTTATGTCCTCAATTTGACCATAAGGTCGAGACTGTCCTAGGCACATGCAAGTTGAAAATGATGGCAATCTTGGTAGGATCAACCACTAACCCCTCCTTGCACACTATATGACTATGTGTCCTAGTAAATTGCCAAACGAGGTACAAGAGGTGCACTTCTTGATGTTAAACAACTACATCTATCGACACCTAACCAACATTAGTTGCAGTTTCACAACATGATCCTTGAGTGAACTATATATCATCTAGTCATCCAAATATAATTCTATGAACTTACGGATATATTCATGGAAGGTTGTGATTGCCACCTTTGCAAACATCGAAGGGCCTTTTTTTAGCTTGAAGGGCATTACATTATATGCGTACAACCCCTCTTTGTGGAAAATATGGTTTTATTCTTATATTATGTAGCTATCAAATCAAATGATAACCGAGAAACCATCTGTTAATGAATATGCATCATTCACGATGACCTTCTCTAAGATCTCATCACTAAACAAGGTTGGGGAAGGGATCGTGTACATAGGCCTCATTGAGTCTACAAAAATAAACACACATGTGGAGTTCTGTCAGCTGTCGTCCTTGAAACACCTGGATTTAAGGTTCTGTCCAGATTGGGAATTTAACCCAGCTCCATAGGATTGAATTGGCTTACTGCGGATTACTTCTGCTCCCAAATTCTTTCGGAATTTTAATACAACTTAAATCTCTGTCTTTGAAAAGGTGTGGGCAGTTGACCATATCAAGAAAAACCTTGGGAAAGATCACCACACTTGAATACTTAGATCTTTCGGGTTGTCATAATATTGAAGTATTGCCTCCCCAACTTATATATCAACGGTTCTTTCAAAAATTGCTTTTGCAATCTGACTTCAAAGAATTACCAAGTGTTATCGGGGACCTAAGTAATTTGAAAATTCTGACCTTAAGAAGCTCTTTCTTGGAAATGCTACCACCTTCGTTTGGTGATCTAAGGAGCTTGGAGGAATTGGAGCTCTCATGTTCCTCCTTGAAATGTTTCCCCAATTCCATTAGAATGTTGCCTCAATTGAAAAAGTTGTCCATCATACACATCGAAAATCTTGAAAAGTTAGGGATGAAAGAATGCCCGTCAAGAGAAGTAACATTCAAAAAAGTTGTAGGTGAGGTTGAAACAACAACCGATTCGAGAGGAGTGTTGAGTAAACTGGACGCTTCTAAAGTTGTTTTCCCCAACCTTCAACATCTTGAAATTGAAGATTGTCGTCATCTAGTGGAGGTTGGAGCATTGCCAACAACACTTCAAACATTATTCATTTGCCAGTGCACCAAACTGTAGGAGTTGCCAAGTATGGAAACATTGGTATCTTTGGAGGTGTTAATTATAAATGAATGTCGTATGCTGAAGCGCATACACGGGTTGGTGCATACAAAGATTCAAAAGCTAGATGTTTCCGACTGCTCCATCTTAGAAGAGCTCAGAAAAAAAATACTTATTTACACATATACACCAATACTATAAATTTTAAAGATTAATTTAAATAATTATTTGTTTGATTACCATATTGTTGTTACTTAAATAATCATAATATTGATTTTATTATAATAAATCAAATTATTAAAATTGATATATTAAATTTATATTTATAATAATATATTAATATTTACACATTCAATTTGAAATTATTATTTAAAATGGTTAACATTAGGAAAATATATTTAAGTTGGCATCAACATAGACTCTACCCTGCCATAGGTTAATTATGTGGTGTCTTATCCTCGGTGTTCAATTTCTTCTGAGTAGGAACCTGTGCATTCATGTTTTTATTCTCGAGACTTGGTCTCAACAATTGATCCATTGGTTTATCCAATGGGGGCATGGGAGCCCTTGCTTCCCTCTCTTGGTCCAAGTGATCTTGAGTCTCCTTCTGAGTCTGATCTTGTTGTTTGTAGATCCTTAAGCCCTCGTGCTTGTGATTCTTCGGTGATAGACTCTGCCAGTCCTGGCCAAAGCCTCCGTCGTCATATGGAATATGGTCAGTTTAATTCACCCTTTGGGACTGTCGACCCGCGTTTGTGTGATTCCTCAGATTTTGAGTTGCCTTCAGATGAGGCTATCCTTTAAGCCATGACTACGATTTCTATACCATGGGAGGACTTACATCGTGGTTTATGTTTTCTTCCCTTTTGGGAGACTTTCCAAGTTGACTATCGAAGAGACTCTTGGTCTGAACCTAGCCATGGGCTCTACCTAAACCAGTTTCATACATGATTCATAGCCCCCTGGAGTCTTCTTTAAGCCCTTTTCAGACTTTCTAAACATGAAAATATTGTCGAGTGATCTTGTTGTCCTTCACGCTCACCAAACTAAAACTTGAAGGCACGTCTGTCCGATAGTATTTTACCCCTTTTTTGGTCTGGCTGGTCAATATTATGAATAAAGGTATACTCTAGGAGCTTCGGTTCGCTAGAAGAGTATTCTCAGGTGTAAGTTTAACCCTTTTTCAGGCCCGAGGGACTAAATTTATGAAAAAGGAACAGTCTCCTTGGTTTTGGTTTATCACCTTTTTCGGGCCTTGGATATTACTTACGAAAAAGGAACCCCCAGGGAGTCCAAAGTTAAGCTCTTTTCAGACTCCCTAAAATTGAAAAGATCGTCGAGTGATCTTGTTCCTTCACACTCATTAAATTGGCCTAGAAGAACATCTACTAGCATGAGTTTACCCCTTTTTTCGACCTGTGGATTATGGAGGAAAAAGGTACACCTCGGGAGATTCGTCTCGCCGGAAGAGTTCTCCTCAGTAAATTTTATACTTTTTCAGGCTAAGGAGACTAAAATATAGAAAAAAGGTTATGATTCCATAGTTAATCTCTTTTTGGACTCCTTAAAATTGAAAATATTTTCGAGTGATCTTGTCTGTGTCACACTCGTTAAAATGGTTTTGAATATACGTCTTTTCGGTGCTAGTTCATCCCTTTTTCGAACCAACTAGACTATTTCCGAAAAAGGTACCCCAGTGGAGTCTTCTTTTATGTTTCTTCAAACTCTCTAAACATGAAAAAACTATCGAGCTTACCTTCTCTGGGCTCGTGAAAAATACATTGAAGGGGGATTCATTGTGTCTTGCTAATCGCATTTTCATCTCTGCGTATTTGGCCTAATGCCAAATCCATATTTATCTCAACTGAACCTCTGAAGCATGCCTTATACGTAAGCCTTGTAGCAATTTTCCTCTGCGACCTGACACCACGACCCATGGAGGAATTTCCCCTGAGTGTCCTTTTCCTCCACATGTCTCCTTGCTCTAAGCATTAGTGTGTTCCTTGCGCTTGGAACTATGGTGCAAACCCCCCTTCTCTCCAAGGGCTATGCGACCTCCCGGTCTTAGGATCTTCAAAATCTCTGAGCTGAAGCAGCTCCTCGATTTCTTACTCAAACCTCTAAGAAAAATTCCACGGGTCTTTACAAAATTCTGCCCGCATGAACCAGTGTTAGGCGCAAGACTTTTTTCATGTGACCATGCCTTGTGACCACACGCATATCCTCAAAAGGAGTTTCGAAATTTCGCGTGTCGAGTAATCGTATGTGAGTCAACCCCCGACTCTCCGACCTCCGAAATCTCGACAGGGGCCTAGCTCATGCTAGCTCCTCCCTTATCATCCATCCATATGACCCTTCATTATGACCTGGGGCCAAACCTTCTGAGCGCTTCACGATTTTGCATTTAGCGAAGTCTTCTTGCTCCTTCTTCTGATCCCCGATATTCCGATTGCTTCAGATCTGATGGCCCAGATCCTTCCTTGATCCAACGGCTCAGATCGTTTCGTGAATTTCACTCATCTCTTTTCCAAATCTTTTGGTTTACAAAATTCGGAAAGATCCTCGCGGCTAACCATTGTGCGATTTCTCCCAGATCTAACGGTTATAAATATTTCAACTCCTCTTGGATAAGCCTTAACCCTTGATCTTATCCAGTCTTCAAAAAATTATTTTCTGAAGAATTTATCCCGCTCAATCCTCCGTACTTATTCCTTCTTCAAACTTTCAATTTCAGAGCTCCACCTTTGAACACTTCAACTCTTAAAAACTTAGAAAAATTTCTAATTGTTTCCTTTCGAGGATTAAAACCACTAGTCCTCCTGAGCTTCTAGTAATTGAAATTAAACTTCGGCCCTGGCGCACACTTGCACTCTACACCTTTTTCAAAAGACTTTCTGATGCCCTCCTAGCATACTCTGCACTTAACTTCCTGAGCTTTCAAACTTAACCAAGTTTTCCTCTACACGCACTCCTTGCACTCTATATGCGCACCTTATCTCTTCTGAACTTTGAGTCGAAAAATGCTTCTTCAAACGCACTCCTTGCGCTCTGCATGCACTCCTTGCATCACTTACAGAAGAGAACCAATTGAAACTTATTCAATTATTCATTCATTCTCTATGAACCTCAAACATTCGCAGAATACATATCAACAGTCAAACAGTATCAACACTATACAATTTTGGTCAATTTTCTTTGTTCTATTCATTTCAAAGAAAAAAACATCAATACAATAGTTATCTCCTACAGACATAGAAAAACCCAATGAAAAATTGTCTAAGGACCCAGAGCCTCTTCGCTCTTCTTGTTGGAAGATTGGTTGTTGTCATTGATGTCAACCCTAGTCATTGGTTTTGGACCGCAAGATTGATGAAGGTATTTGGACATGAAGGAAAATGCACCTGCAGATAAAACACCAATGGATGGATAGTATACATCATGTTTTTTCTAGTGGTATGTGGCACGTCACGTGGATCCTCATGGCTGAGGAGAAATGAATTTTTGAAGATGACAAAGTGAATTGAAGAAGGAAGTACATGTAGGCCTTGAAGATAATTAAAGAAAAGAATTACAAAATAAGAAAATGTTAGGTTGGCCCTAATGTTAAAATGAAGTGACATAAATGGTATAAATACATATCATTATACATTTGTTTGATACACAAGTCGAATTTCAAAGGAAATCAGAAGTAAAGAAGGCCGGATTTCAAGGGAGGATGAAGTCTTTTGGTGATGTGTTCTAAGGTATGTTATTTTCAGGTCATCTTACCATTTTCACTATAAAAAGTTTTCTAGAACGATTCAGATGGTGAAATTGCTATGTTATTTATAAGACATATCAAGGTACCTGTGTTAAAATTTTCATCTCTTGATTCTCTATAATTATGGAGATACACTATGTGGAAGATAGGGTTTTTTACCAGTCCTGAAGCTAGTCAATAAACAGGTGTTCCGGGTAAAACAGACATAACTTATTCATAGAGAATCCAAATGAGGTGGGACCAATTTCATTTTAAAGAGTACGGACTATAGTTTCTTTTGTGCAAGTTTCAGAATCTGATGTTAAATATTGAGCATGGGGAATTATGTACATGTTCGCTCTCCTGAATAAACCAAAATTGAATAAAGTCTACCATTCTTTCTATAACTTATTTTTGGGGAGGATTCAAGGAGTGAAACTTGGAGGGGTTTCAGAGCATACATTGAGTAGTATTATATATAGGATCAAAGTATTCTAATAATTGAATAATTGCATAAATTGAAGAAGTCTAAGGAAGCATTATCAGGTTCTATGTGATGGTTGGTTGATGGTGATGATTTAATGTAAAGTTTTATTATCTCTCATATATTATTGGGTGGAAGGAAGGGAAAAGGATGGAGAGGTTAACCCTCTCTTGATATTGGAGGATTTTATCTTCCTCTTGGAGGTTTATCCCTCCCTTTATATTGTTGGTTGTGGAGCCTGATTATCTTCCTGATTCAGAGGTCCTTGCTTTCAGCCATGTTTATACCCCATGAAATATTTACACCCCAGAAGTATGTACACTCTTCCACACGGGGGAGTGCAGAGGGGGGGTACCCCCTCTACGGGGTCCAGGGGGGCTATCCCC
>JASDQU010379202.1:504-11258 GCA_032191745.1 Picea mariana | reverse complement strand
CCCAGGATAAATGTTGTGTCTCTTGTGAATGTGTATTTCTCAGTGATCTTGTTCTTATGATGCTCTTATCTATTGAAATGCAAAGAACTATAATAATGGCATAAACATTAACATAACATACATCATTACATGTAACGTATAAATCATAAGTGATACATGTAATGATGTAACAACATGATAATCACAATTTACAAATCATCTATTACCATTGTATTTCTCATTATATTTAAAGAACTCAGAAGATGATATAGATCTAAGTCTTAAGATAACCAATCTAAGAACAAGTTAGTCATTTGTCGACAGATGAGCATTACTGCTCAAGGAAATGCCCCACTAGTCTATGCATTTTTGAATCATAATTATTTGCATTTTCTAGAATACTCGATGGCATCCTAATCAAGTTGAGTTGTGCATCATCAAGTCCCTTATCATCCACTTGTGCATTCAATTTTCAACATTTTATTTTTTGGGTGTGTTGATGAAATGGGCCTAGTTTTGGGTGTGTTGATGAAATGTTTCTTAGAATCCCTTACGAAGAAGGTGCACCACAACCCCACATGTTTGGAAAATTGTCGACGTATTTTTGTACCTGAATGTGTTCCCTTAAAAAGTGCACCAAATGAGCCCTTAAAGGTCAAAGTGTTGTTCAAACACATCTAGGCAAGGCCTCCAAAAATCTCACCAAATTTTGAAGTAAAATTAGTCAGACAATTGGCTTTTAGTCAGCTTTGTTCTTATGAGGTACATTTGCAGTGGTATTATTGTTGATACTCACTGATATAAAATTCTTGGTTGCAGGGCATGCTAACAAATGAAATTGTTGTAATTGCTTAAACTGGTGACTCTTGGTTCAATTGCTAGAAGATTAAATTGCCAGAAAAGTGTGGGTAAGTCAAACATCATTTCTCTGTAGAGGACACTCTATAATTTAGTAATTTGTTGTTGCCAACAGGTGGAAACCTATTGCATATCATTTTTGGTTTTAAGGCTTTGTTTATGAAGCAAAATTACCCTTTATTCTTTTTAGAAAAATATGAATCACATAATGAAATGTTAAAGTTCAAGTTGTGTTTCAAATAGTATGGATAGGAACAAAGTTTTATCTTCTCCTGTCCATTAGTTTCTTAGCTTTACTCTGGAAATTTCGGAAGGACTAAATGCATATGTATTATGAATTTTCAAGCAAACTATTTTGTGCCAATGTATGTTATTGTTAATCAATAGCAAAATAACACTAACACCAAAAATCCAATGAGTGATAAAAGAGAAATGATTTTATCTGATGAGGGACCTACTCTCATGGAGCTCTTTTTGCAGGTATAATTGCTTGTGTATTTGCAAGCAATTTGTTCCCTATGCTAAATATGTGTTTGGAAGGTATGAGTTCCAAATGCAGTATGGATCAATTGGATGGTCTGTAGGAGCAACACTGGGATATGCTCAAGCAATGCCAGATAAGTGTGTAATTGCATGCATTGGTGATGGAAGCTTCCAAGTGCAGATGCAAGGATTTTTATTTCAAATTTTGAAACATTGTTTTACGATTAACAATGACCAAGTACCAATGTCTATAAGATTTGAAATATTGAATTCCTTTGAATTATCTGTTTTATCCATAAATTAGCGAGTATTTATCCCTAAATGTATTCTTCCTTATTTGAACGGGTCACAGTCCAGGATGTGTCTACCATGATTTGAAATGGGCAGAATCCTATCATTTTTCTGATTAAAAATGGAGGATACACTATAGAGGTCGAAATCTCGAAATCCATGATGGACCATACAATGTAATAAAGAATTGGAACTACACAAGTGCAGTGGATGCCCTTCATAACAGTGAAGGGAAATGTTGGACTGTCAAGTTATTTTTTCTTTATATTCATAGCATGGCCAACCCTTTTACAAAGATTTCTTGTTTCTTTTGTGATATGGGAGTATTTGGTTGCTTGTCCTTTTTTCCATTTGTTGAGGCCCACTTCCTAACCGACTCCTTTTCCTTAAAAAATACATTATTGTAGACTTGGGGACTTCCCTTTTAATTGGTCAGAACTCAGTTTCATATTGGTGGACTGTTTTTCTAGTTTTACATCTGTTGAGGTATCTATTGCACTGTTGACATTACAAGCCAGTATGTCAGCTGAGGGACAACTGTATTTCTTGTTAGGAACCTTTGTAGTTGTTACTTTCACTAGTAGTTTCTGTGTTGCTCAGCCAATTGAGGGACTAGTGAAGCAAGAAAATAACTTGTGCCCTAAGAAAATTAGAATGATCTGAATCTGCCGGTTTCTTTTGTTGATTCTTATCATGTATCATTTGTTTGCAGGGTGTGGATTTATGTGGGGTAGTGGGCTCTGGGTTGAAGCATGCTATTATAAGGTGTTGATACCGTGATTATTACCATTTCTATGTTTATTCCCTTCTATTCATTGTCACCGAGGCATGTATTGTTGGCTTCCATATAATTGCTGAACTTTATTTTATAGGTCTATGTTTGTTCATTTTTAGACTCGTCTAACAGGTTATTTTATCATATCAAAATGGGTAATACTGAATCAATGATTTTATGTTGGTTATGTTGGGGATACTAATAAAATTATGTTTTAAAAAACCATGAGCTTCAAGTATCCATCCAAGACTAGTTTATAGGACACAATGCATTTTATAGAGCTTTCTATGTTCCGTCTTTGTAATCACATGCTTCTTTTATCGGTCTCTATTATGAGAAAAAAGATATTGGTCTCTCCCTCCAAGGCGGTGTGTTCATCGGGGAGCAAGCAATGACTTTAAACCATCCGGGAGAGGAAGTGAGGGGAAGGATCGATCTCACTGGTACTTTTCTGGTATGATTTGACGTAGAATTGAGGAGGGGAATTGGTCACTTATGGTGTATGGTTGAATGGATATCCTGTAATGGGGACTTATCCTTGCTCTTGTGGTATGGCGGTAAGCCCTTCTCTTTTTTAATATAATGCAAGCAAGCAAGCAATATAGTAAATTGCCTTGCATAGAATTCCCTTCAAATAATTGTATAGTTTCTCCAAAAAATCAAGAAACATTTTGATGACAGGCTTTCAAATTCATTCAAATAAGACCCATTTTTAAGCTATGGTTTTAAAGAGAAAGTTAACCTCAAAAAAACATGAAACAAGAACCCTTGAAATAGGGTTATGCATAAGCTTATGAAATCTGTTGTGAAGGCTGGTTTTAAATTCAGTCCTCCTCCAAATACTTTCCAATATTTTCAATATGTTTAGCTAGTTCATTGAAGTATATGCTGGTGATTAAATATGGATCAGAAATTCATATTTAACACAGACAAGACATAATTTACTCAAACTGAAACTATATTATTTTAGCCTAAGACTTAAGATATTGACAGTTTGAACTGATCAAGCCTTTACCTCTATCTTAATACTCCATGTAGATATTCTCCTCAACCACTTGAGCTAGATCGTTTTGAGTCGTAAGCTTGAGGGTTGTGAACATAGAAATAGTTTTTGGTAGAAAATTTATATTATGAAGGTAGGTTTTCAAACTTGGGACATCTCCCTCTTGATGGATATTGATAAATGAAAACATACACTTATGTAGAATCAAAGGGGACATGTGATGAACTTTAGTAGTAGCGGCCTCATGAATGTAGAAACCAAAAGAAATATTTGTAACCAAAATGAATGGGGCATTGTTTGTGTCAAGAATGAATTATTAGAGAGTGAATTTGACAACCAATAAGTTCCCTGAGATTCCTTTGTAACCATTGTTTTTCAATTTCTAGTGGGATGGATGCCTAAAAATGTCCTAATTGGAATAGAGATTGCAAGTGGCCATTTTTGAAATTCATTAAGAAGGGGGTTTGGCACATGATTTGTCTCTAAGTCAAGATTGTGCTTGTTACCCCTCATATTGTAGGATGAGTAAACTTGTGATTTTCATCACATTACAAGTTTTTCAGGATGGCATTTATGGAGAATTCGATGGATTAGGGGTACACACCTCTTTTGATGTTGGAGATGATGCTACCTTTTGATTGGCTTGTGGTGGATTGTCATGGTTCCTCTATTGGCTTTCTCGTCATGGTGACATATCATTGATGGATTGATTAGCTAGTTAGTGGATAGTTGGTGGTGATGCTTTCTTCTTCATATGACTTGTATTGACATCATGATGTTGTGTTTGATATGTTGTTCATCATGTATTACTCCTATCACATATGTATAAGAGTTCTAGCCCTCCCAAGGGGTTGGAAAATGATGGTGTGAGTTGAAATATGATCACCTTAGTGATTATTGATCATATTGATGTCTTTATTTGGTTGGCATAATGGTAATGCAGAGTGCTTGGCATTTTCCCCTTTCTTTCACATGGTTTCACACTCTTTATGGGGTAATTTGGCATGTTTTAGGATGATTGGAGGCCTATTATTGGATCTCTCTAGATTATATGTCTTGGTTTGACACTTAGATTAGTTTATGATCCTATGTGGAGCACCCCACTTCATTGGCACATATGTGGAGGCAGATACACACTTGTCATACTCTTGTTGCTTCAATAATGAGATCATCCTCCTCCATTGATGATATTCGATCTTGGCATGATGGACTCCTTATTTGAGGAGAGCGCTCTTCCTTTACACTCATTTTTAGATTTTTTTTTATTCCTGTCAATGATTATGTTTAACATGGTGTAACATAGTTTGAGTCTCATTATGTGGATTCCTTTACTTGATTGGATACTCTTGGCACATGGATCGAGTTGAAGTACCATTCTTAGTGGAGTGCTCCATTGATTCCTATTGGCATAAGGGTAGACCCAGGGTTCAACGCTCAAGAGCGCACCAACAAAGCCCTAACTACCGGCCCTTTCGGCAACACCTGCGAAGCATATGAAGTCTCACCCGAGGTAGAGGCAGGGGTGGTTTCAGGACTCAAGTGTCTGCAGCCTTAGCTGGGACACCAATCTTTGATTATATTGTTTACAGAGAACTTAGCGTTGATAGATTATCAATATTCAATGATTACTATACTTCGCAGATAGCACAGAGCATCACATAATTCACAATGAACTAGAGTATTCGAGCACTTAGCATCAACAAATTATTCAGATCCAACAGATCAAGCACTTAGCATATACATATATATATCAGATCTAACATCCTACATATCCTTAACACTAAGCATAGCAGATCTATCCAAATATATCCAAGCACTTATCAAAAGAAGGAATAAACACATCCAGTCGAAGAACAAAGCATAACACACAGTATTTACGTGGTTCACCCCGACCCTGGGGCTACGTCCACCAACTCTTCTTCTTTATTGTCTTCAATCAAATAAGTTACAAGCATAGAGCCTCAAACCCTTACTTCACACAGGACAAAAGATCTACGCAGCTCGCTAGATCCTTCTTCCTTGCATTACAACACAAAGCCTTCTATATCTTCACACAGGGACTTGCACTAAGCTCTGCAAGTCTATACACAATGCACAAAACCTTGGATCACACAGATCCCTCTCTAGAACTTAGCCTATATCACCTAGATATAATATTCGACACTTATTACATTGCCTAACCTTATATTTATACATACAAAAGTGGGCCTAAGCGTGGGTAAACCCAAGGGCCAACATCCCTTTCCCATTACAATTTCCCTAAAACCCCAAAGGACCCAAAAGTGGGCCGAGATTCCGTAATCTCCACTTCGTCTGACGCTCCATCTTTCACAGGCTGTCGAAGTCCAAAAAATGGTCAATCATGACCAAGTATCTCTCAAAACTTGGTCAAGGGCCAACAAACCCCCAACACTCACCTGTGACTCATCCCGAGTCACTCTGGGATGAGCAATTCTGCCTCGAACGCCTCGAGCTTGGCCCGAGCTGCTTCGACTTGCTGTTGTACTACAACCTCTTGCTCTGCAAATTCTTGGATGAGTTCATCATTGATTGGTCCTTCTAGGTGTTGTGTTGCTGTGATGACAACCTGTTCTAGATCGGTTCCTTGGCTTTCAACTTCGGCAAACAATTGGCATGCCTTCTCTTGCGCTGGTTGAAGTCATTGAGAGACTTCCATCACTTTACTTTGAATTGCATGGATCTTCTGTTGGGATGTGCGTTGTTCTTGAAATCTCTTCATTCTTTCGACTAGTGATAAGGCCTTCAACTGCGCCTGTAGCGTGTCTACGTGCTGCTTTGATTCTTTGAGTTGTGACTCTAATTTATATAACTTTGGGTTCTCGGTGAGGTTCTCATATGTCTGGGCGCTGCGGCTACTCAGCTGCTTGCACTCCAAGGAAAGAGATTTCAGTTTGTCAACTGCGCTACGAGCAGTTATTTATCTTTGGTCTCTGATCTCTTGCGGGGTCTCAGGTACTACACGAAGCTCTAGATCTGTAATGCATTGTTGGGGCTTCTGGATCACTTCTTCGAGCTGTGCCACCTGCTGTGGGATTATTTCCTCGGCCTATACCTCAACGACTGTCACAGAGCGAAGTTCTCTGTTGACCACTTCCTTTACTTGCAGTTGCTCTGCAAGCAATTGTTCCTTTCCGTGTTGTAGCTGTGCTTTCTCGTCATTCCACTTTGCTTGGAGAGCACTCTTTTCTTGTTCTGCAGCACTGCGTTGTTCCACAAGTACTCCTTGTACTTGTATTAAATCCTGAGTGGCTTGCTCTTCTTTCTCTTATGCTTTTCGAATTCGAGGCTCGACTGAATCCGCTATTTGGTGGAGTTGAGCTGGCTCATCTCCTACTTCTGGTGTTCTAACTAACAGGGGCGCAGTGGAGACCACGTGCTTAATATGAAGTGCCTGCTGTACTCCTTGGAGATCTATCTCAATCCGACTGTACATCTCCTCTTTTTTAGTCTCTTGCTTCTCTACTATCTCCATCACAGCATCATTCAGAGATGTGACGATGAAGTTGAAGTCGTCTGGGGTTAGGATAGTCTCGAACTTGGTCTTGGTTGCTTTCACTTTCTTCTTGGATGAAGGCTTCGGTGGGGAAACCTTCCTTTTCTTAGAGGGATCCTCCTCGTCATTTTTATGCGATGTTTCCTCGCCTTTGTTCTGTTCAATTTCTGTGTCATTCAGTTCTCCGTCATCGCCTTCTTGCTCAGGTGAGATAGAAGCAGTCTTTACCGAGGTACTATGGACATCTTGAGCTTCTTCATATTTCTTAGTCTTGCTTGGTCCAGGTGTATCTGACGCAGTTTTGAGGCTGTCAACATCGGATATTTCTACGAGGTCCGCTGGGACAAGGAGGTCCACTGACCATTCCTTGGTAATCTCCTCCAAGTCATCTTCTGTTAACTTGTAGTCTGATAGTAGATGTTATTTCTTCCCATCAGTGTGCATTGTAATATAGGTGAAATGGCGGTCCATGCTGAATTTCATTAAAGGTCTGAATCTGTGAAGTGTGTTTAGGGTGATGTGAGGTGCGGACTGGATTGCGATCTTCAGTTGGTTATAATACATGTGGAAGACGGCATTGGACTGCCACTGCTTGTTCATATCGTTCGAGTACCATAGCGTGCTGAACTTCGCGACGAGTGGTTCAAAGGGCTCGATGTCCGGGAAGGTTGCACCTTCTAGTAGCTCCCAGATAATGAAAGCAATTAGGATGAGCAACCAACTGAAATGGAATTCATACCCTTGGCCTTGCGCTTCTTTGTAGTCCAATTCTAGTTGGTTCACCAAGTATTTGGCCGAATTCATAAGGATTCCCTCCGCGCACTTCCCTGTGAGGTCGACGACGAATCCAATTACTTGGGTTGTTCGGTTCTTGTGAATTAGCTTGCCTGCAATCAGCTGACATGCGAGGCGCACTGTGCTGCTCTAGATAGAGGCTACCTTGTAACCTCGCTTTCCCTTCTCTATGTCTCCATAAGTCTCTTTGATCCTCTATGCTAATGCTCGGTTTGAGGTATTTCTAGGGTAAAAATCTTGTGGGTCGGTGCCTTGCATGCTTAGCCCCGTGATCTGATTTATCAAGGTCGGATCCATAGTGATGCGGCTGTTCAACCATAAGTATCCTCTATGGTAGCAGGAAAACAACAACTTGACACATGCGTTCACTTCCTGGTGGTTGCCAAAGTGCGGGATCTTCATCACATTGAGCAGTGTGGACTGCGCGAGGTTCTGGGTCCATGAATGCGGGATAATCTTTGAGTTATTTCCTTTCATCCTGGTTAGATACTTATGTGGGGCGAGCATACTGTAAGCCTTTCTGTCGCCAAGGTTGAATTCACTAAACTTCAACGTAGTGAGCTTATCCTGGTTGGCACAAACTACGCGGACTCCTTTCGAAAGGTACGCAATGATCAAAGCATACTCGAAGTCGTGGGGTATTCTATCACGATTGATGGCACCGCTTAGAGGTGGTAGGTAAGCAGGTGGAATGCTCAGAATTAGCTTGGCATTCGGGATATCGTCTCTATGCTTTGTTCGTTTCTCATCAATTGGCTAGAATGGACCGGCATGTGCAGTGGAAGGAGAGGCCTGTAGTCCTCTTGTCGATGAGGCTTGAACACCTGTACACACTCCTCTTTCCAACATGACTCTCTTAGTCATCAAATCAAGGAGAAATTCTGTTACGGATTCTTCAACTGCAGTGAGCTCGTCGGACATATGCACTCGGGATAAATTATCGGGGTCACAACAATCTTAGATACTGCACTAGGATGAACAACAAGGGCGCAATGATCACTCTGTACAAGTGCTAGTCTGCGGGCTTCAAATTCTCAGTTGGAAAAAGTGTTCTTCGTGCATGGCGCGATGAGATAAATAGGTAATCTTGGCAACGGTTTGATTGCAATGGATATGAGGCTTCATTAACTCTTGTTATGTCCGTTATGGCGTGGTCCAATGGTCTGGTGACAAGCCATAAATGTTTTTCCAGCCGTTCGGAGCATCAGTCAAATGGATAGATCATCCCCAATGGCTATATTGCTTCGCCATGGCGAAGTGCCATGTGTCGCTGCTATGATATCCCGACAAGGCTCTGATTCTGCATATTTTTTTTTCTGTGAAGTTCCCTCTAGAATCTTCTATAATTTTTCAATCTGAGCCCTCTTCTTACTTAGCTTTCTAGCCTTCTTTTCAATGAGCTTCGTCTCAGTGTGTCGTTTTCCATTCGGATTCTTATCTTTGTTTAACATAGTCACTGCGCGATGTTGAGAATCTTTCTGGGATAACACCTTTTCTGTATCTGAAGTAAGTGCTTCAGTCTTCTATGGGTATTCTAATGGTCTTGCAGCTTCGACATCAGAATCTCTGTAGTCAAATAGCTTTGATCTATTCTCCTGCTCTTTAATCAATTGAGCGATCCTTCTGGTCATGAAATATTTTAACTCTTGTTTCTTTTGTTCCGAGGCTTCTTCTTCTTCTTCTTTTCGTCTGGCTTGATCTCTTTCAATCCAAGGTTTCCCTAGTAACATGGTAAACGGGGCGTTGTCTTCGATACATTTAATAATCTCAAAATCTTCCTTTGTCGAAGTTCCATTGACAGTTGTAGATATCTGAGCAAGCCTCCCACATAAACTTACCAACTTCCCTCTGAATAGTCCTATTCCTCCTAATAAAGGGATCATAGCAGGCTTTCCTATAGCTTCCCAATTTCTTTCTGGCATAATATTCACTTGTGTCTCTTCATCAAGAACAAAGTCAATGTTGAAGTCCCCTATTCTTGCTTCAATGCATTCTTTTTCTTTGAAAATCTCTGATAATCTGACATGTCAGTGGTCATTCAGGGTCTCTTTCATTTGTATCAATACTTTCTCTGATTCTTGCTGGGGTTCTGCCGTTTCTGGATCTGCCTTAGGGTTTTATTGATACAGATTCATTCCTTCAAGCTCAACAATCATTCTAGGGCAATCCAACACTTCATGGTCCATAAATTTACAAAAAATACAAATAGGTATTTTTCCAGGGCATTCCTTAGCAAAATGTCCCGATCTTCTGCAACTATAACAGAGGGTCAATCCTCTCTTTCTTATAAATGATCCCCAACTCCCTCTATACTTCACACTAGAATCATAGGAGTTAACCTGCAACAAATTCTTTCTAGGATCTTGCATCCATTTGTTAGTCCAAACATTTCTTCTATGCATAGGTATAACATATCTTTCATTGTTCTTATCAGATCTATTCATAGCAAATCTTCTTTCATCTAACAGTTCCTTAGTTTTTAAGCTAGGATATAATCTATCAAACATACCTAGATCCATACTTTAGAAACAACAAATTTCACTTATCTTACTTCTACAAAGCACGAAACTTTCAGATCTAAAACTTTTAACTATTCTTACCTTTATCAGAGCACATAACTTACATATCTTACCTCTTTTTTTTCATATCTTACCTCTTTTCTTTAGATTTGACCTCTTTTCTTGGCACAAATCTTCCAGATCTAGCTTCTTTCTTTCAAATCTGACCTCCTTTCTTCAGATCAAACTTCTTTCCTTAGCACAAATCTTTATAAACCGAGTAGAAGACTGCGCACTAGGGCACACATCTTTGCACGAAGCTTTCTTTTGCACAAACCTTCTTCTTTCTTAGTTCCCAACAATCACAGTTTTAGGTCTCGACAATAGAACCATTTGTTGGCACAGGGGAAGACCCAGGGTTCAACGCTCAAGAGCGCACCAACACAGCCCTAACTACCGACCCTTTCAGCAACACCTGTGAAGTAGATGAAGTCTCACCTGAGGTAGAGGCAGGGGTGGTTGTAGGACTCAAGTGTCTGAAACCTTAGTTGGGACATT
>JASDQU010379196.1:0-11258 GCA_032191745.1 Picea mariana | reverse complement strand
TATGTGTATGATTGTTCATTTGTTCGTTGCTTATTTACTCTGCAGTTATTGGATAATAATGCTTCATTGATATAACACTTGGATTATATGGTTAAATTGCTTTATTATTGATTCACCCCCCCTCTCAGTAATCCAACAACAACAACAACAACAATAATAATAAATCTATATAATATAATAAATCATGGCAGAGGAGTCACTAAAATAATAATAATAATAATAACAAGGCTGCATGGCAGAGGAGTCCCTGTCAGGTTGGGATGGGAGTAAATTCGACCTAGTACATACACGTGGCTAGAAAGTTGAAATACATTGAAATACTTTTATACATAGGAAATATGCACTTTTGTAATGGATCGTGGGTTGTCGGGCTGGTGATATACAAAAAGCACCGACAGTTCCGCGATACATAAATTGGGCCTTTGATGTTCTCTGTGATATAGAAATCGAGGAGTGGAGTTGCGGACTATAGAAATTCATCAGAAATAAAATAATTATACATACGAAATATGTACTTGTATAAAGTAGATATTTAGTTTTATAAATATAAAATTTCTACTTTTATAAAGTATGGGAAAGAGATTTTATAGAGGATGCAGGGAGCCCTCATTGCATACTTAGCCAGTTTTTGGATCGCAGGTCCTTGGGCTGACGGGTTCAAAATTGGGCCTCTGATGTTCCGTGGCCTACAAATAGCACCAACAGTTCCGCGATATACAAAATGAAAGGAGGAGTTTAGTTTGTTTTAAAAATAAGGCTTTTATTGGACATAAATATATAGCATTGCCGAATTAGTTTTCTTTGCACACGTTTTATAGAGCATGCAGGGAGCGGTCATTCCATACTTCGCCAGTTTTTGGATCACAAACATTTTCGAATCATTTTTCTTTGTAATTTATCAAAAATTAATAATGTCTATTACATGTTTCTACAAATTGGCGGGTTCAAAATTGAGTCTCTAATGTTCCGTGGCCTACAAATAGCACCAACAGTTCCACAATATACAAAATGACAAGCGGAGTTGTGGACTATAGAAATTTACAAAAAATTATTGTATGTTATACAATAGAATAGTAATAACGTTTTCCCGAATTAGCTTTCTTTAAAACTAAGGCTTCTCTTGGAAAAAAAAGATATAGCATTGTCAAATTAGTTTTCTTTGTACATGTTTTATAGAGCATGCAGGGAGGGGTCATTCCATACTTCGCCAGTTTTTGGATCGTGGGTTCTCGGGCTGATGGTTTCAAAAATGGGTCTCTGTTGTTCCATGCCCTACAAACAACATCAAGAGTTCCGCGATATACAAATTGAGAAGCGATGTTGCGAAAATACAAACTTATTATAAAACAAATAATGTATGTTACATATCTCTAGAAATTACATCAACATTTAAAACATCAACGTCATTGAATACCAAAAAATTAGAGTACAATAGGAGACAAGAAATGTAGCATATCCGAATTAGTTTTATTTGGAATAAACAAGAAAGGTTCCTGGAAACCCAAAATTTAGTATACAGTAAGGGCATTGTTGAATTAGTTTTCTTTGGAATTTATCAAAAATTAATAATGTCTGTTACATGTTTCTGGAAATTTAAATGTGTTTGTCGTATAGATTGGGATTGGAGCTCTCGCGGACCATAAAAAGAAATAAGTACAATAATTAGGAATGTTGAAAGAAGTGCACGATGGTAGAGAGAAAAACCTGAAAAGAAGAAATTGGAAGTTAAGAGTGTTTGGTTACAGTTTTCTATTGAAAGAGGACATAAGTGGATTGATAAAGAAGAGAAGATGACAGCATAGACTTAAACTGGATTGATAAACAAAACAAGATGGAAATATAAACTTACTATGAAGCCGATGCATTTTTTTTGCTGTCGTTGATGGGCATTGTAGTCCTGTTGACCGGTTCTTTCCCTTGCTGGACGAGGTCGTCCATTCTCTCTTGGAACCATTCTTCGATGTATCTTTTCATGGGGGTTGTGTTGGTTTCATCTTGGATTTCTATGTTGTAAAGGTTTTTTCTAATTTCCTTAGATCCATTGAAATACTATGCAAAGTCTGTTCAATTTCTTCATTGTGTGAGGCATAGTCTAGTACCCAGCGCTCATGCTCATCTAGACGGTGTTCAAGTATGCTGTAAAACTTTTCGAAAGAAAACCCCTTTAAAATATCAAATTGTTCCTTGAAGGATTCTTTGGTGACTGACAAGGATTTGAGAATTAAGTTGGGATCTTGAACCTCATTGGTAGTTCTGGCTAAGTCCAGCTGGAGCAGGCTTGTGAAAAAATCTTCCTTTTCTGATATGACTTGTTTACATGACTTGACAATGAGCTGCAGGTTGTCAAATTTATTTTCCTAGCATTCTTTTAATTTTTTGGTGCGCTTTGGCGAGGGGAGTTTCTCCTGTCTTATTTTCAGTTCCGATGTGTTGTTGGCATATTTGGAAAAAGGGGCCAGTACCTGATCATAGAAAAGCTATTCATTTTTTAAATTTGTCTCCAATTGTTTCAAAAAATCATTGGCCTTCTTTCCGAAGGAAACTAAATTTTGCGATGTTTCCCAGGCTTCAGTAACTACCTGCATTATTTTGTTGATGTTATTCTCTACAAGGGATCTAGAGAATGCAAGGAGGGTAGAGGATACTTTTATTTTTGTTGCAGTGGTAGCAGGCACAATTTTTGCCAAAGGACTGGAAAATTCTAGAGTTGCAAGGAAATCCTGCTCAAATTCATTGAGGTGTTGTTTCATATTGGTATTTTCTATATCAATTCCTCGAATGGAATCACAAAGAATGTCACCAGTTCCTTGGTGAAATTGGCAGATTTGGGACAATGGCATTTCGCTAAAGTTAATCTCTGCGCGAGATTTTCCTTTCATGTTTGTTACATCTCTCTTTTCAATGACCATACTTTTAGATTGGATATGAAAAATAGCGCTCTCGATTATGAAGGATTCATCTATGTCAAAAAAGTCGGTGTTCGATATTTCCACTGCGGATGACCCAATTTTCTACATGTGGTCAGCTTCAATTTCAAGTTGCAGTTTTCCACTTTCAATTTGGGGTTCCTTCACCTACCCTGCATTGTTTTTTCTCTTCTTTGTCAGTCAAATTTTGTGAGAACTATCAATATTTATGCGATGAGGGTTCTTATCTCCTCCTTCGTTTGAATATTTATGGGTTTATTTCTTACTGGGGTGGACCATTGAAGCAATGCTCTGTGATGTCGTGCTCTTGGGAGTGTTGGCAGGGGACTGGGTACTCTTCTCACTGGATACTTTTCCATGTTGTTTGTACAATTCAATGATGCTTTGCAATCTCTCTATGTCATAATCGATAGAAGCATGATTGTTGTCGACATTGTTCCTGTCTTGGGTCAGGTGTGTATGGATAAAAGAGGTGTTAAAGCCAACACCCAGTAAATGATCTCAAAAAATGCCATTAGGGTCAAACCATTTTATTCTTTTAGCATACGTTAGGTTCAATTTCTTGAAATGGGTGGCAAAATCATCAATCTTGTTGATGTTTATTCACACGAAGTCTCCGACTTTCCAGGGCAGAGGAATGAACTATTTTTTTTTCTTGTCATGGAAAAAATGCAACCAGTGTTTGTATTTCCTTGTTGTTTCTGCAACAAACATCTTGTCCGTGATGTGGCATGGAAGGAAGGCAGAATTTTCATTAGATCCAAATAGCATGAGAACACTGTGATTTTCCTCTTTCTCAAGTGTGCCCTTCCTGTTCAAAAACTTGGTTGTCTGGCCAGACATTCGTGGAGCATCCTTGCCTAACAGTAAATCTTTGAAAACTTAGAAAAAGACATTAAAAACTTCATAAAAACAATGGGAGGCCTTATGTCTCCACAATTCCTCATGCCAGAATGTTACTTGGTCGAATCCATAGTTTATTTTATTGGAAAGAGAAAGTTTTGGAAACAGACAACAATACACAATTGCGAAAATCAAGTAGGATGCCATATAAAATTTATTCAATTCTTTGAGTCCTGACAACTAGGAGCAGAGCTCAATCAAATTTAGCTTCCCCCAATCGAAAATGTATTTTTCCCTGACTGTGAAATACAAAATATAAATAATTATATGGGAAATGCTTGTTGTGGATGCCTGTCCCGTTATTCTTGTAACCAGCCAAGCAATTTCCCAGAATGGATTTCTAAAGGAACTTAACTGCAGCCTTGTGATATCTTCAGGAACTATTGTCAGGTCTTCAATAAAGTCCACTAATATGTCCATCCCGTTATGATTTTTTTCTAGAAACTGTTTGCAGTCTTATCCTTTGAATGTCAATGTTGGGTTCGACAATTTTACAATCTCGCAGAAGAGCTGAGGCGACAAAGAAATAGGAGAATGGTCGTGTAGTGGAATAATTCTTTGGCCTAGAATATATTTTCAGTGCACCAAGAGACCACCTCCTTAGAGTCAAAAGCCTCAGAAACGTAGCCTGGACAAGTGATTCCAGAGGTCCAAATCACTTCGTTTTGGGTGGAACGGGATGAATAGTAAAAGTATGCCCTGGACCACTAAAAGATCTAGTCCTGTTGTGAAAACATATTTACTGTATCTCCACAAAATTGTTGTCGACCTAGTGCCATAAGTCTACAAGAACGTTTATTTGTTCCAGTCGATGAATGAAATGAAAAATTGGAAGGGATAATATAACCCTGCGCAAATTTTGGTCGAAAGCGTGTGAATGGGAGATGTCCTCGAGACTTTCATTGATTAATGAAAATTTGGATGGTTGTTGCATGATGCATTGTTAACATTAAATAGTACTAATTGCATACATAGAAATGCCAACACATTGGATATTTCAATGAGCGATTAAGCATTGTAGATTTATTGAGTGGCCCAACACGAGGATGCATGTTGGAGATGAACAATCAGAAGGGACAAAATAACTCTCTGCACATCTTGGTTTAATGCGTAATAATGGGAGATCTCCTCGAGGTTTTCAGACATTAATGACAATGTTGAGGGTTCCTACATGGTCAGTTGTTAGCATGAAAGGTTTCTAATCTCATAGTAAGAAAGTACGGAGGTTGTGGGCAGGGGAAAAAATACATCTACAAAACAGGGTTGCAATGTACAAGCGTTGAGGGTGAGGGCGCAAGGGTCAAATTGTATGTCTCAGAAATTTTTGAGTGCAATATGCATAACAACGAAGAGGATATGGTAGGACATCTAGAAGCATAGGAAGTTAGTGGGGATGGAAGGCAGCAAGAGATACTTTGAAACATTTGTGAGCAGTGGTAGAGTGACAATGCTAGAATTGTAGATTTCGTGAACCCGACAACAGGAGAATCCAAAACATGTTGAGAAGGTGTCTGCAAAGAAGGTGAGGTCCGGACCTTCTAATTGTATCACTTTGAACATTTGAATGCATAATATGTAACATGGAAGATCGGACGACGTCGGAATCCGGTAGTCAATTTGTATATTGCGGAGAGTGCAATCCCAATTGTTTCATACCTCTGTGTCCATTTATCAGTACTAAGAGCTAATTTAGTATTCAAAATATTTTCTTAGATACTGTTAGATAGTTCATAGGGACTAGCATCCATAAACAATGGAAATCTCCACCCCGCTAGTCCTTCATTCCGTGTGTCAATTTGTATATCGTAGAACTGCGAGCGTTGTTTGGAGGACACAAAACAATGGAAGTGCAATGTTGAGTCAGCCACTTCGTAGGTTTGCTTGTCAATTTGTATATCACAGAACTGTGGGTGCTATTTGTAGGCCATGGAACAATGGAGGTCCAAGTTTGAGCCCGCCCGCCCGCCCGAGAACCTGCGATCCAAAATGTCACTAGATATCGAATGCAGAATTTGTACATGCTCTATAAAATATCATGGGAATTAGTACATGCTCTATAAGATATCATGTGCATACTTTATAATCCCACAATACACGGGAAGAAAAAAAAGGGAAAAAGAATGGAGTAGTTAGCAGTGGAATTGTAGATCACGGAAATTTAGAGTGGAATATGTATATAACGGAAAAACATCGAAATAATTGTAAGAAACAACGACTGGTCGGATTCGTTATTTGATTATATAGATGGAGATAAACATATGTCAACCCGCCAATGCTGGAGCTACATATTTCGTGAACCGGGAAACAGGAGGATCCAAAACAAGTTGAGAAAGTGTCTGCAAAGGAGGCAAGGCCCGAACCTTATAATTCTATCGCTCTGAACATTGGAATGCATAATCTGTAACATGGAAGAGCAGATGATGTCAGAATCCAGTAGTCAATTTGTATATTGTGGAGAGTGCAATCCCAACTGATTCATACCTCTGTGTCCAGTTGTCACTACTAAGATCTATTTTAGTATTCAAAATAATTTTTTAGATACTGTTATACAAGGAAAAAATAAAAACTAAAATAATTTTTTTAGATACTTTTAGATAGTTCATAGGGATTAGCATTCATAAACAATGGCAATCTCCACCCCGCCAGTCCTGCACTCCATATATAAATTTCTATATCACGGAACTGGGAGCATTGTTTGGAGGACACGGAACAATAGTAGTGCAATGTTGAGTTAGCCAGTCCACAGGTGCACTTGTCAATTTGTATATCGCGGAACACAGGGTGCTATTTCTAGGGCATGGAACAATGGAAATTTTGAGCTCGTCCACCCAGCCGAGAACCCATGATCCAAAATGTCGCTAGGTATGGAATGAGAAATTTGTACATGTTCTATAAAATATCATGTCCATATTTTATAGTCCCATAATACACAGGAAGAAAATAAGGGGAAAAGGACAGAGAAGTTTGCAGTGGAATTCTAGATAATACACGGGAAGAAGAGAAGGGAAAAAGAACCAAGTATCTCGTAGAAGAACATCTAGTGTTTTCTTATTAATGAAAATGCTTACAAATGCCTACTGAGTTCTCACCACTTAACACATAAAGTGCAGATCACGAAAGTATCTTTCGTACCATTGTATCCACTTGCCACTAGTAAGAGCATTGTTGATGTATATGAGGAAGGACGCAAAGTTGTTGGGGATGGAATGAAACAACAGATACTTTGAACGAACTTAATGTATATAAGGAACCCGCGGTGGAATTGTAGATCACGGATGTTTTGATTGCAATATGTATATAGTGGAACAATAAGCAACTCGTTTTTCAAGCGGCATCCCCGCAGCGGTGGGCATAAAATTGGCTAAGTATGAAAAGGAACAATGGTCGGTTGGATCCGTCGTCTGAGGATATAGATGGAGATGTTAAGGCATGAATTGCAGATCACGGAAGTATCTTTCATACCACTGTGTCCACTTGTCACTGGTAAGACCATTGTTGATGTATGTCAGGAAGGACGCGAAGTTGCTAGGGATGCATATCAACAATAGATACTTTGAACGAAGTTAATGTATATGAGGAACCCACGGTAGAAATGTAGATCACATATGTTTTTAGTGCAAAGGTGTATATAGCGGAACAATAAGCAGTTGGTCTCGCAAGCGCCGGCCCCACAGTGGCGGGCATAAAATTGGCTATGTATGGAATGGAACATCGATTGGTCGGATCCATCTTGCGAGGATATAGATGGAGATGAAGACATGTCAGCCTTCCGTACATAGAAATACAACTAAGTATAAAACCATAAATCCATAATGAACAGGAAAAGAAAAATGGAAAAAGAGATAAGTATCTGAGAGCCGAGAAACCCTTTTTTTCTGTTTATTAATGGCAATGTTTTTGAACCTCTGTTGACTTTTCACTAGTAAAAGCATTAAGTGCACATCAATGAATTTCTTTTCCTGCAACATTTATATGAAGAAACAGGGGACATAGGTGTTGGATACCGCGAACCCGGGGCCTGGTGTCCAGATAACTGGCTAAGTATTGGCCAAGACGAAGTTTTGATATCTATTTCAATAGTATTCATACTAGTATCTATCAATGGAGAAAATTTTTGTATTTATTTGAATAGTATTCATACTAATATATATTAATGGATTGTTTTTGTTTCAAATGCAAATGATCTCCCAATTTGCAAGATGCTCTTCGGATCGCAAATTTCGTTGAAACTAGGAAAATTTTGACTGCAAGATGTACATAGCGCAACAAGAAACATGAATTTGCATTGTGGTCTCAATGACATAAATTCCTTATAATATATTAATCTTGTATTCATTGCAATGACATCAACAAACACGGCTCTCCATAAACATCAATATCTAAATTAAATTAAAGGCAATCAAAATTTGTTGTGACTTTAAGTAATTAAAGCATAAATTGCAAACTACGGAAGTTCCCAGGCTGCAAGATGTATATGACGGAACATTGGACATATTTGTTTAATACCAGAAACCCAAACATAACTGTCTAAGCTTTGCCGAAGAAGAAGTTTTCTGTATTTTTTCCAATAGTACTGATATTAGTATATATGCACGGATATTATCAAATAGAATAAGCTACAATTTATCCAACATACTTTATAGGAACATTGTGTCAGCAGTTCAACTGCCTTGTTGTAAGTCATGAATTCATTCTATTTATGGAACCCAAAGAATGGGAGAAGAACGGGTCCTCCAATTTCTTTCTTTAATACAGAGTCAGCGCCACATAAGTATGGCCTATGAAAAAATATTTTTAAATGTAAAATGTAAAGAAAGAACAGACCAGGTTTTATTTAGATTGAAGTAGTGAGTAGCAGAAATAAAATCGTGTCCTTCATGTTTAATGACACAAGGGAAGAAGGTACAAGATACAATTAAAACAAATACTAGAAATTGGAAAATACTATTAAGAAATAAACCGAAATTATTCTATATTCAAATAAGATGTGTTACAAAATACAGTTGAGGCTATTTGCGACAACGATTGTGATTTCGCCTGCCATCGACCAATTAAATATATGTACATTGATGAAGTTTCTTCACACTTTTCTTGACGTTCAAACTCTTTATTCGTAAAAAATGAGTTGAATATCAATTTTGGGTTTTGTACTTAATCGGTGTTGCGAAGTACATCTATCCCAGTTTTTTGAATACTTTGTTTCTTCCAGATATGGCCTACTTGCAATGGCTTCTTATTCAACATTCCATTCTTTGTCAAGTATTAATTTCCTTCTACCATCGAAAAGTTGGGGTTTAAGGTGTTTTCTTTGCAATGTTCCTAAGCATTCACATCCAAGACAACTTAGAAATGCGATTCAGGCTGATTTCAAAGTGAACGGAGTCATTTTATGTTACAACAATTAAGGCAGGGGAAGAAAATTCAAGTATATAGTGACTGGTATTCTCCTTGTATTCGATCATCTATTTGGTTGAGAAGCCTGCCTGAGGATTTGTATGTGGAAATTCTTTGCTTTATTACAGTAAATTGGAAGAAACGTCTAGCCCAGATGAAAAATGCAAATCTGTTGAGGTACATAACTTCTTTGGGTAGCTGAGGTGTGGAAAGTGCATCAAATGTTGCAGAATGCAATAGAATGCATTAGAATATATCTTTCCTCATAGAAGAGGAGGTATGGCAGCCCACAAAAAGGTCTAGAATGTTCGGATGATGCCTAATATGTGGACTTTGCAACTACATCTAGAGGAAACTAAACAAACTTTGATAAAGAACATGGATTTCTTTCAAGTCGGCTACCAGAGCCACATGCAGGTCATCAAAGTATGAAAAAGAAACTCTTGTAGTGATAATATGTCATTTTATCCACCCATACAGATTTTGTTACCAGCCTCTGAGGAAGAAAAATACTTGTATGATCTCTACAATTCGATACAATGGCCAAATATGTGTTGTTGGAAGAAGATATATACTTAAATGAAGAACTATCTTGCAGGTGACCTAAAAATCCATTACAATTCCCAGCGATAAAAAAAAGAAGTTCAACAAACAAATTTCCAAGCAGCCTTTTCAACCAACCAAAGCATCGAACATAGGGAGAACACCAAACATACTTTTTCTTTTTTTTTCGCCCTCTCTGAGTTTCTCTTGTATAACAGAGTTTTTTTTTAATTAAATCTCACATCACATAAAACCAGTCTCTCTTCTTTCATCTTCCCCTCGATCGCATCTCTAAGTTGTCTTACATGTCCATGACTAGGAACATTAGAATGAGGGCACCCTAAAGCGCAACTCTTTGATGATAGAAAGAAATGGCAATAAGTATTTAAAAGCAAGGATGGATGGTCTTCTGTACCTTTTGTGTTGATTCCTTTTAATGATAGATTTTCTTGATATTTTCAGTTATTAATGCCAATCTTTTTGAATATGTACGTTGAATAGTGACTAGCAACACGTATTAAAATTCCCATATCTGAGCAGATTCTTAAATCTAACATCTAAGATATGCACAATATTAAAGAGGGACATGACATGAAGGCCTCTGTAGGTCACACATTCATGAACTATGTTGAATCTTTTAAGAAAAATATAATTTCACAAGCAAAAAATAAAAAATAAAAAGTATTTTTGCCAAGTCAAAATGCAGGCAAAAATAAATTACCAGATCCCATAATATTTGGTTATCTATTCATTTTAATTGCATATGTCCTTGAGATTTCCAGTTATTAAATCCCATCATTTAGAAATGCACAATATTAAAGAGGGACATGACGTGAAGGCCTCTATGGGAGACACGTTCGTGAACTATGTTGAATCTTTTAAGAAAACTAAAACTACAGAAACCAAAAAAAAAAAACACTATTTTCGCAACTTCAAAATGCAGGCAAAAAGAAATTACCAGATCGCATAATATTCACCTGTCTATTCATTTTAATGGGAACTGTCCTCAAGATTTTCAGTTATTAAAGCCCATCGTTTCGAAATGCACAATATTAAAGAGGGACATGACATCAAGCCCTCTATGGGTGACACGTTCGTAAACTATGTTGAAGCTTTTAGGAAAACTAAAACTGCAGAAGCAAAAAAAAAAAAATCGCAAATTCAAAATGCTGGCAAAAAGGTGCTTTCATAGGTAAGGCACTTTAGTACTCAATGTTCTTCAAATTCAATGACATTTTTATTATTTGAGTAAAGGGGAAAAAACATCTGACAACCCAGAAGGAAGGTCATATATGATGGAAAATTCATTGGCATAAGTCATAGCGAGAATGGGAATTGAGTATCTAATAACCGCAGAACTACGTTGCGTTTGAGTCTTCAGATTTCCATGCCTATTCAAAATAAAAAACAAGGAAGGGTTGAATATTAGCCTGTCTATTTATTTTAATGGGAAATGTCCTCGATATTTCCAGTTATTAAAGCCCATCTTTT
>JASDQU010379195.1:0-11258 GCA_032191745.1 Picea mariana | reverse complement strand
GAAACTGAGTTCCTACTCAGTTTCAGTTGGTCTTCAAGAATGAAGATGAAGATGAGAAATTTGCCAGGTCCAAGAAGGTTCAGAGTCCAACATATACAGCAGCGGTGGATTTGTTGAGATTAGTCTCCAAGTGGGATATTGTTGGTTGTGGAACCTGATTATCTTCCTGATTTAGAGGTATTTTACTTTCAGTTGTGTTTATACCCCATGAAGTATTTACACCCCAGAAGTATGTACACTCTTCCACGCGGGGGAGTGTAGAGGGGGGTACCCCCTCTGTGGGGTCCGGGGGGGCTATCCCCTCGGTTGGGGGGTCTGGGGGAAAGCGGGCCCCCGAAGCAAAAATTGCCTTGTAAAAGTATATTGTAATTTCATTGCAAATCTAGACCGTTCATTATAAGGTCATAGATCTAACGATAGAGATTATGTTAGGTTTTTTTCCCTAGAAGGCAACCCTCTTTTATGTGGGAAATGTATTGCGGCTATGTAGGTTTGTGAGTATTGTATTCTGAGAGAGGAGACTGTGAGAGAAAGAAGAGGAAGTTATAGCAGGTTTTGCTGTAGGTTGTATCCCTTCATTTCGCTGGATAATAATAAAGAAAGGACCTGGCAATTTCTCTGGTGGACGTATCCCACACTGGGTGAACCACGTAAATCTGTGTCTCTCTTATATTGTGTATCTTCTGTGTTTTGTTTCCGCATTTGTTTTATTTTATTGCTCTGCGGTCCTATTTTTCTAACAAGAAGAACATCACAGCATAAGCCATTGCCAATCTCTTCTTTGAATGAGTATGGGTACATTTTGGGATGACAAAAACCATTATCTCAAACCGTGACAGTCGGTTCCTCAACAAATTCTGGTCGAGCCTCTAGTCACTGCTGGATACCAAGCTCACCAAATCCATTGCCTTCCACTCCCAGATAGATGGCCAAACTGAGGTCATCAATCGGATGATCATACATATCCTGTGCATGTAAAATTCAAAACACCCCCTCACATGGGATGAGAGTCTTCCCTATGTCCAGCATAGCTACAATTGAGCCTTTCATAGCTCAACTGGCCACAGCCCCATTCAGGTGGGGTTGGCATTCCAACCATTGGGCCCCATGGATGTTTCACTACCCCTCATGACCACCTTGGTCGACTCATCCCCTTCTCCACCAGAAGCTAACAAAGCCACCCAATTCATTGAGAGGATCCATCACATACGCCAATAGGTTCAAGATATTCTACAGAATTCTAGCGCCAAGTATAAGCAGCGCCATGATCAACATCGGGTGCCACATAAGTTTCAGCTGGGAGACAAAGTTTTGTTGCACTTGCAGAAAGAACACCTTATAGGGCCCCATTGGAAGCTTCTCCCACTCTGTTATGGATCATACACCATCACCAAGGTTGTGGGTGACAATGCTTTTGAGCTCATCATTCCCCCTTTTCTTGGCCTGCACCCAGTCTTCAATGTATCTCTCCTTCGGCCATATTTCCCACCATTATTAGACACCTCAGAGATAGAAGAACAGTTGACACCAAAAAGGCTCAACCCTGACTATATGAAACATGCATTCATTAATTATATTGTGGACACACAGATCAAGGGCACTCGACAACAAAGGATCCATCTTTATTGAGTCGTCAAAGCAGGGCAGCTCCTGCACCAAGGTAAGTGGCTCACCTAGGGCCAAATTCAACAAAAATTTCCTCATCTAATGGGGGAAATCAATGCAATGGATACCATTGCTTCATAAGGAGGTATAATTGATCCAAATGGATATCGATGGCCACCCACATTTTCCAACTCACTCAAAACAGTTTTCGGGCAATTTTGGCAATTTACTAGTTTTAGTAGTTTTAGCTTCTAGGGCCATATTGAGGGCCTAAATGAAGGTTTTTCAAGATAGATATTCTAAATGATAGCCAAATGCATGATTTATCCCCAAAAATTAATCTCCTCGATGATACATTTCCAACGAGATATCATGCGCCTAAAACGGAGATCGTATGCAAAAGTTACGACCTCGAGAAGTTGAGCTACTAACTTACCCAAACGGGGCCCACATGACTTTTGGCGCTTCATCTCCTAGGGTTAGGTTTTTGGATGTTGAGGGTTTTGTACATTATTTTTTATTGTAAAAATTCCTTCAGAGCCTCATTTTAATCTTCTTCTTGCGAATGAGCACAGTCGTCACATCTCTTCTCAGAGATAATTCGCCACCATTCCAACAAGCTTGTTTTCCGCTGCATTTAACAGTTTCAGCTTATTTTGTTATTGAATAGAAAACAAATTTTACTGTATCTTTGTTATTCTGTGTTAATCATAATTTAATAATTTGTATTCATTTTTTTCTTCTCATAAAATTCGGATCACAAACTCACTCAAGCTCCTTGGAGAGTAAATCCACATTCATTGTGTGGAAGCGTGCACCAAGGAATAAGTTCGTTAAGAAGGTCGTCAACTTAACATTTCCACCCGCTCCATCTCATACCCTTCTTACATTTTTCCTATGACATTGGATTTCATCACCAACTAGTGTGTTCATTGTGAGAAGGTTTTTCTTGTTTGCTTGCTTCCTATATTTTTAGCGTGTATTTTTTGTTTTCCCTACCATACTCTAGGTTGGATCTGTGTTTAATGGCGTTAGTTCCCGGAACAACCAATGAAGCAACCCCTGCTCTAGGGGAACCTTTTGTTTTTCCTTCTTACAAAAGCGTTGGTCCTCCTTACATATATACTTTGAGACTTCCAGGTCTCACAATTTGGTTACCGGTATGGTTTTTTTCCACTCTGGTAATCTTGAATGCAATAAGTTCTTCGATTGTAAGAACTTCATGTTGGCCCTTGACCAAGTTTTGAGGAAACATTGGTCATGTTTGACCATTTTTTGGACTTTGACTGGCCGGTCAAAGATGGAACGCCCAGGTGGAGCTAAGATCGCGGGATCTCACCTATTTTGTGGACTATTTGGGCTTTTAAGGTTTATGTAACGGGTATGGGATGTTGGCCCATGGGTTTACCCATGTTTAGGCCTTTTTGTAATGTATAAATAAGTAGAGAGCACTTAGAGAAAAGTATGTCAAAGTTGGATTTGTGCAAGAATATGTAAAAGGTGCTAGATAAGTGTTGTATTGAGTTGTTCTGGCTCAGTGAAAGTAATTGTAAGAGGCTTTGTGCACAGACTGTGTAAGGATTTGTGCTAATAAGGAGTTGGCTATGTGCCTTGACCTAATTTTGGGAAGGAGGATCTAGCAGGTTGCGCACAGATCTCTTATCCTCTATGGATTTGCACTCTGTGGCTTTGTGCACAGGAGCCAAAGAATGTAGAAATATTGAAGATTAATAAAGAAGAGAAGAAGAAGTTGGTGGGCATAACCCCACACTAGGGTGAACCACGTATATCTTGTGTTTTGATGTGCTTTGGGAAATATTGCTCATGTTGTTTATGTGTTTATCTTCTTAATGCATTGGTCTTGATGTATGATAGATAGATATGTGGATTCTTAGTGCTTTATGATATTTGATTTTTAGATCTGAATAAATGCTATATGCTAGGTGATTGGAAGTACTTCATCTTGGTTGCTACTACATTGATCTATAATTAGGGTTTAATCTGTGATGTGACTGGGACTTATGAACTAATGCATATTGATTGGATAATTTCTATGTTAAGTGTTGTAATCACAGATCTGTGTCCCATCTAAGTTGTAGACACCTGAGTCCTGCAACCCCCCCTGCCTCTACCTTGGGTGAGACTTCATCTGCTTCACAGGAGTTGTCGAAAGGGTTGATAGTTAGGGTTTTGTTGGTGCGATGTTGAAGCGTTGAACCCTGGGTCTGGCCCTGTGCCAACAAATGGTTCCGTTGTTGGGACCTGAAACTGTGATTGTTGGGAACTAAAGAAAAGAGAAAGCTCTATGCGTAGATCTGTTTTTGCAGTGCACAGTATTCTACTTGAACTGTGAATCTCTATGCTAAGAAAGGAATTGAATCTGAAGAAAAGAGATAAGATCTTAAAGCTTTGTGCTCTGTTAAAGGTAAGATAACTGGAAATTTTTTCTTTGAAAGTATGAATCTAGGTATGTTTGATAGATTTTTTCCTAGTCTGAAAACTAGGGCATAGTTAGAATAAAGAGTTGACCTAAATAGATTTGATAGAGATAGTGAAATATATGTTATTCCTATGCATCAAAATAATTTTTGGACTAACAAGTGGATGCAGGAACCTAGAAAGACTTTTTGCAGATTGCAGGTCCATCACTGTGATCCCAGTGCGCAGTACAAGAAGGGTTGGGGATCGTTTAAAAGAAAGGGAGGATTGACATTGTGTTATAATTGTAGAAGATCGAGACATATTGCTAAGGAATGACAATGTATAGGTCCTATTTGTCGCTAGTGTAAATCTATTGGCCATAAAGTTGAGGATTACCCTAGAATTATTGCCAAAGTTGAAAAGATGAACATGATACTAGAAAAATATGAAGAAGGTCAAGGTACTAAGGATATGTTAGAGAACCAGAAAGAGTCAGAGACTATGTTATTACAGCTAAAAGAAACATTGAATGATCACAGAGACATCAGTTTACCAAAGATCTTAAAAGAGAAACAGTGCATAGAAACAAGAATAGGAGACTTTGACATAGACTATGTCTTGGATGAGGAAACACAGGTGAATATCATGCCGGAAAGCACTTGGGAAATTTTGGGAAATCCTACTATGATACCTTCATCAGGAAAGATAGGTCTATTTAAAGGAAATATTATAACCCTATGTGGAAGAATTACTAATGTACCTATGATTGCTCATGAAGCATCAACCAAAGAAGAATTTGAAGTCATTAAGTTTGTTGAGAACAATGCCCCTCTCCCCCTTTTAGTATGAAATACCTAGATTGAGAAGGACCAGATCAGAAGGAAAGCATAGGAGGAAGCTACAGAACAGAAAAAGAAAGAATTAAGGGACTTCATAGCTAGAAAGATAGAGCAACTAATAGCAGAACAAGAGGATAAGTTGAAGCAACAGAGGGCCATAGAATTAGCTTTCGAAGTTGAAATAACACAAGAAGGATTAAAGAACCTATCCATGCAGAAAAGAAGTACATCCACCTCGGAAATAGTAAGAGAAAAGGTATTACCTTCGGACCCTTTGAAAGACCCTCAGCAGTGCGATGTTACTATGCTAAGAGAAGTTAAGAATAAGAATGGAAAAAGGAATCCAGAAACTCAAATCACAGGAAATAAGGCAAGAAAGATCAGTAAGAAGAAAGAAAAGTTAGAAAAACTGCAGGAAGTTCTAGAGAAGACTTCGTAGAAGGCAGGCTTGCAAAACTTGAACCTCGCAGGAATAGCAGAACAACGCAGAATGGGACTTCACCCACGGCGAAGCTATATGACCGTTGGAGGCATCCCAACCGTTAGAATGACGGTTCGGAATGGATAAAAATGAATTTATTGACAAAAAGATTGTCATTGCACCATTGGAACCGCACCATAACGGCCTAATTCGTATTGATTGAGGCATTCCTACCCATTGGAGGAATATGTTACGACGTTGCATATTTAACCCGTCGGATGCTGCACTGGGACCACTTTTTGTAAACTGAGATATCCAAGCTAACAGAGAATTGACTGCATACTGTGATATGATATCTAGACCTCATCCTCCATTTGATTACCTTGTTTGTCTGTTCACCTACCTGATCTCCTTGATTAAAAGTGTGAATGTCGGGCGAGCATAGCACACTAGAGAAGTCTGTGGAGGAGATTTTGATAGACCTCATGGCTGACAAATTCATTTCTGTAGGAATACAGGCATCATCGATTGGTGGATTGAAAGCATCCACGTCGACTGGATGGCATTCTGGCCGCATTGCTAAGAAACAAAGCAAACAACGTGATGAATTGGCTAATGCGAATTAGATCTCGTCGGTCTTGACAAACTACATCTCACCTTTGACTGGCACAGTTAACCTCGATAGTGTACCACGTGATTTAGAGTACATGTTGATCAATGTGTACCTCCCGAAGGGGATACGCATGGTTGGACCCCAGTTAGGACTGATCCCATCTCTCAAGATCAACAACATCAACCTCGGAGACCAGAAGAACTATTTGATGCTCGCGCCACATAGGTACCTGATGAAGATGACTGGGAATAATCCCAAGATAGTTCCCCAACCATGGATTAAGGAGCTTGCATGATCCATGATCTTGAACGTGATGAAAATCCCCCACTTCGGCCAACATCAGGAGGTTAATGCTTGCGTTAAACTCCTCCTGTCATGCTATCATGGAGGTTATCTTTGGTTAGATAGGTGCATCACTGTGGATCAGGAAATGATCCACTTGATCATAGGACTAAGCATGCAGGGACTGGACCCTCACTAGTTCTACCTAGGGAAGATGTCAAATCGCTCCTTGGCACAGCGTATAAAAGAAGACTATGGCGATGTAGAGAAGGGGAAGCGACGATACAAGTTAGCCTCCATCAAGGATGGTGCAGTGCACCTTGCTTTCCAACATATCACTGGAAATATCATCAGAAAGAACCAGTTGACACAAGTCATAGGGTTTGTAGTGGACCTCATAAGGAAGTGCATAGAAGGCATGCAGATGAATTGGGCGAGCTACCTTGTCAATGAGCTGGAAAAGGAATATCGTGAAGCGCAATATCAAGGGTATGAGTTTCACTTTAGTTGGATATTGGTACTGATCACATTTGTCGCTTGGAAAATGTCGGAAATAGCAACCTTCCCAGAATTCAAGCCATCGGAGTCGTTGGCCACAAGGTTCTCCACCTTGTGGTACACGAATGATATGGCGAAGCAGTGGCAGTCGAATGTTTTCTTCCATAATTAATACCTACAGTTGAAGCGTTCCATTGAATCATTCCCCCGAATGACACCAAATAAACTCCATCAGTACATACTATTCACGAAGTTTTGCGCAAACTGACACTTCATCTACATCATTGCAAGAAGGAATGAAAGTAAGGAGGAGATGCAGACTTACTATAAGTTGACCAAGGAAGACATGGAAGAGATCACTAAGGAATGGCCAATAGAATTCCTTGTACCAATGGAAGATGTCAAACTCTTCGACCCCAACATCATCGAAAGTCCTTTGGTCACCGAGACCGAGTATGATGGATAGAGCAGCACAAAGAAAAAGAAGAAAAAAGAGGAAGTGCAAGACATAGAAAGTGATGAGGACAGCACATCGGAGGAAACTGTGCCTGAATCACCTGCAGGAGGAGGAGGATATGAAGTAAACCAAGAGGAAGGAGGGGAAGAAGGAGACAAGCAAGATAAAGGAAAAGTTACACCATTGAAGGACCCCCTTACAGAGGTCGAGACATCAAATAAAAGGAAGGTTTCTCTATAGAATTCTATTGGACAACTGAGAGGGGGGGGGTGAATCAGTTGTTACCGTGATTAAACAATTATGCTTATTTTAAATCTTTACAAAGCACTCAATGATAATCACAATAATTCAAGGAAATAAGTAATAGCACATTCAGCATCAGTCACACATATGAGATACACAGAGACGGATATTTCTTGAGGAAACCCATAAGGGGTAAAAACCTCTTCTTCTTTATATGATAAGTAATCTTTACATTCTTTACATTATCATACATATGAGCACCAACTCATAATGAGGCTGCAACCTATGTTTTGCAAGATGCAACTTGCTGAGAGCACCAACTCTCTAGTTTCTCTAGCACCAACTCTCTGGTTTCTCTAGCACCAACTCCCTGGTTTCTCTAGCACCAACTAGAGGGAAGCACCAACTCCCCGGTGTTCCAACACCAACTGTATGGAAGCACCAACTTCCAATCATACAGGCACCAACCTATGAAAACAGAGAACAACAGTTCTCCCTTGCACCACCCTTCCACCCTAGTTTCTCTGGCTGCAACCAGATGGAAGATATAACTCCCTTTGTTCAAGCACCCACTTGAACCTATGAGGACAAAATTACTCCTTAGCACCTCCCTTCCACCCTAAAATATAAATCTTTGCTAATGAAACTTATCGCAGTCATACAATATTTATCATTGGCTTGCCACGCTTATCACTGTTTTGATATGCTGCTCTTCTCTCCTGTATCAATGTCTCTCTGTCTACATCTTCCTGGGATTTCTGACCTTCTGTTTTTCTCTATAGGAGCACCTCAGCATTCCTTTAGTGTCTCACTATATTACTTCCCACTTCCTTGCAGTTTCTTTTCTTCTTCCTTTCATGCTATGTGCCCAAAATCCATGCCATGCACCATTCCTCTTCACGTCATTTCATCTGTTGCACACTCCTCCTTCTACACTCCTGAATCCCTCACAGCAATAGCAAGCCATCTCTTCTTTGTTCTGCATACTTATAATCTTTGTGCCCCTTCTGCATGCTCTCTCCCATGCTTTTGCATGTTGTGTCAATGTCAAGTCCTCTGCCTCATCATCATGACACCTCTTCAGCTTCTCTGGTAGTTAGATCTATCTTTCAATTGCTTCTACGAACAGTCTTCATTCCACTGGTAGATTCCTTGAGACTCTTCAGCTTCTCTGGTAATCACTCAGAAGTCTCTTCAAGTCCTCTAGCAGAAACTATCAGTCGTTTCTAGCAGTTAAACTCTAAAGTGCAACAGTAGCCCTCCGATCGTATTTAAATTCATTTGCACCATTGAATTGTCTTCATTGAATCTTATGTTCATTTCATTGTTTTGGCATCTTGGCATTCGGCAATTCGTCATTCGTGTGATCAACTGTCTCTACAATCCAAGTCGCGTACCCCAAAAATCCGAAATGGAGCTTGCCGCTTCAAAATTTTCCCTACATCTCTTCCACGAAGTGACCACGAGCATTTATCCATAAGGTGCTTTCGCGATTTCGCAATTCGGCATTTCCGCATCCTTGATGTGAAGATTTCTTTACACTCCATGTCCCGATCCCCGAAACTCCAAAATGGAGCTTGTCGGTTCGAGCTCTTCTCTACAGCTCTTCGATCTCCAGATCAATGGTCCACAATCCGTGGTGATCGGACGGCTATCCTCTGCCCCGGGACTTCATCCTTTCGGACTTTGGGGGAGTGATGGAGTTAAAACTCTGGAAGCAAAAAATCCAAGAGTGAGGTCAGTCTTGCGTCACTCGATGATGTGTCATGACCTGAGTGGTTGCCATGTGTCACTCAGAATTGTGATTTCCAATGCCCTGAAATGCCAAATCAACTTGACACTTGTCATTGTCTGATCGTGCCACGTTTCATTGTCTTCCACCTATCTTTACTGATGTGGTCTGCCACATTCACCTCCTGGAACTGTCGGCCCAGATCACTTCGCGATTTTGCATATCGCGATTTTGGGTTTCTTGTAGTAAGAGTTCTTAACATCCCCAACTCTCGGTATCCGAAATCATCCTCTTTCTTTTGGGATTTCGACATTTCGCATTTCGCAATTCCGGGACTCCTGATGATGAAGAGTCTTGACTCTTCCAACTCCCGATACCCAAAACTCCGAAATGGAGTTATTTCCCGGTCTACAAAACTCTTCGTTTATGTGCCTCTTTCGGGATTTCAGGATTTCGGATTTCGCAACTCCGAGACTTCTGTGTTGAAGCATCCCAATTCTTGACTTCTCAATTTCCTGGTATCCGAAACTCGGAAATGAAGTTTACGCCCAGTATGTGAAATTCTTTGTTGATGTGCCTCTTTCGGGATTTCGGGATTCCAGATTTCACAACTCTGGGACTCCTGTGTTGAAGGTCTCAACTCTTGACTTCTCAATATCCCGGTATCCAAAATCCCAGTATCCGATACTTTGAAATGGAGTCGGATCAGCGGTCCAGATCAAACCTCGATCTGACGGCTACGGTTATTTCACAATTTCTCATATTGAGAGTTCGGGACTCCTGTTGTGAGGGTCCTTGACATTTCCATCTCCTCGTATCCGTAATCCTAGTATCTTAAACTCTGAAATGGAGTTTGACCAACACTTCGATCTTTCCATTCGATCATCGTAGTGCTGTCAGTCTTCCTTGCCTACTTGTTTTCCATCAAGTGAACAAGCACACCTTCACACTACATTCGAGTCTGTGTTAATTCCTCCTGAGCTTACTTTGTTCATGTTTTTCCATCGATGCATACTCTGATCTTGCCATCAATGACAAGCATCCCTACCTATAAACATGCCAAAAATCTCCCCCTTTTGCATTGATGGCAACCTTGAATGACTGCACTAATCTGTTTGGACCTCCAACTGTAGCATCAGGTCCAGACCACTTCTTTTCTCCCCCTTTGACATCAATGTCAAAGAAAACATGCTCCCCCTGAGTTGCTGCAATATTTTTAGGAGGTATCAGATATTCAATCAATAAAAAACTCCCCCTAATAGGATGGACACTCTTAGGTGTGAGACGGGATGACACCCAGCTTATGTCAGAGATATTCAAATGGTGTCTTGGCTAGGGGTTTAGTAAATATGTATGCAATTTTATCTGTGGTTGAAATGTAATGGACTTGTACAACCTGATTGGTGACCTGCTCTCTCAGAAAATGGTATTTTATTGGAATATTCTTGGTCTTGGAGTGGAATACAGGATTCTTGGACACACTGATGGCACTAGTGTTATCACAATGAATCGGGATCAGTGTAGCGTATTTTACCTCCAAATATTCAAGTGTCTAAATAATCCATAATACCTGAGTGAAATAGGTAGCAGCAGCAATGTATTATGCCTCTGTAGTCGATAAAGAAATGGAACTTTTCTTTTTACTAAGCCATGCTACAAAAGAGTCACCCAAGAAGAATGCTCCTCCACTGGTGCTTTTTCTCTCATCAACACAGTTTGCCCAATCTGCATCGGAATAAGCAGTTAACTGAAAATTCTGATTTTTGGGATACCACAGACCATAAGCCATTGTCTCTTTCAAATACTTGAATATCCTTTTGACAACTAGTAAATGACTATGTTTAGGTGCAAACTGATATCTTCCTACCATTCCTACAACATGCATTATGTCTGGGCGAGATGTTGTGATGTACAACAGGCTGCCTATCATTGACCTATATGAACTCTAATCAACATCAGGTGAGTCATCATCCTTGCTTAATTTACAGCTAGTAACCATAGGTGTGCCCACAGGTTTAGAATCTTCCATTTGAAACCTTTTCAACATTTCTCTTAGATATTTTTCTTGAGAAATGAACATCCCTTCAGACCTTTGAGTAATTTGCAGACCAAGAAAAAATGACAGTTCACCTATCATAGACATTTCA
>JASDQU010379193.1:0-11258 GCA_032191745.1 Picea mariana | reverse complement strand
GGCCTTTCAATAAAATAGAATAAGGCGGATGTAAGAAGACCTAATAGAAGCTTCTGCTTCTAGAAGGATCTTCCTCTAGATGCTTCTTTTTAGTATAAATAGGAGTCGAGGGTATGAGAACCCTAGCTTGGATATTATTGTAATAGATCTCTGCTCAACTGGAGGTTGCCCCCTCGAAGAGGCTCGTGAACATTGATTTCAGATTCAAAGTGTTATTTATGTTGTTATTCTTATATCATTTTAGTGTTATTGTGGTGAATGTTCTGGATATACTGTTGGTATTCTGCCATTTCTAGCATTTTATTTATGTTCTGCATACATTTTATATCTAGTTTATTACATATATCGTCATTGAATTCCTCAACCTCTTTGAACTGAAACAATGGGCTTGTGAAGGAATTCTGCGATGTAAAATCTTGATTATCCTTATGAGAATTTTCAAAAGAAGAGCCAACAAATGAATCTATATGGCCTCTTGAATCCCCTCTTCCATATTCTTCAAGATAGTCATGAGAAATACAAGGGATAGTGTTATTCAATTCAAGAAAATCTTCCCCGCTTGATTCATCCATTAAGAGTACTTCGTTAGACACAAGTTGATCTTGAGTGGGATATGCTTCAAAAAGGTCAACATTAAAGGGGAAGGCATCGAACAAGGCATTTTAAAAAGTAGGATTAGTATGCATATCCGGAAAATAATCCTTACAATCCTCTGTGCATATGGAACTACGAGATGCATGATTGTTCTCATGTTAACCTATTGTGAAGAGAGAGGGATTAGTGTGATATTCATTTTTAGCTTTTAAGAACAACCCGCAGGTTAATTGTTCATGAGGACCATAGAAGAAGTCACATCGAGGATGGACAAGGATGCTTTCAGGTAGAAATTCAAAGTGATGAAAGATAGGCGGAGGGGGAAAATTGATAAGGAACTTTATAAAAATTGACTCTCCCATGAAATTTTGACTAGATACTATATGTCTAGACCAGTCTCCTGCTTTACCACGGAGGGAAAGTGGGAAAAAAATTGCAGAGGTGTGTATATCATAAACTCAAATAGATTGATAGAAGCTAAGGAAGTCATCAATATGGCTCTGAGAATATTCTCATAAGTTACCCTCAAAAAGAAGACAACTAACCATTGATAATGAGCTCGAACTAGATCTATGCATGATCATGCAAGATAGGATTCGATTGGGCCATGAAAAAAAACAAAGAAAGAAAAAATAAAATAAAAAATATCATATAAACAAAAATACAAAGTAAACATACAAGAAACCAAGGAAATAAAGATAATGAGCTTTTTAATATATCCCCGGTATGGTCACCAAATAAATGTTGAGGAAAAGATATGAATTGATCTTACTCAAACATTTTCAGACTTTACTTGGCTAAAGTAAAGTAGACAAGAATATCACCCTATGTTTATATCCAACAAAATATATATCCTAACTCACAAGTATTAATTACGAGTGCTTAGGCTAGTCTTTTATCAACAAAAAGTTTGTTGGAAATTCAATTTTTATGTAATTTTTTGAATATATCAGTTGTTGAAATAAATGTAAGAACAGAAGTAAAGACACCAAGATGATAGTCAAGATATATGAGACATAAAGCAATCCTTTATTTCATTCCAATTCACCAAAGAGTCGTTGTCTCTACAAAACTTCACACAGAAATCTTGGACCAAAGTCAAACTTAGAAATCCCCAATGGAACATACAAAAGGACCTCTGACAAAAACCAAAATTGAACTCTAAAATTTGGATCAGCTTTCCACAGATTGATTCCCACTCGACTCTGCACAATAGCCTTTATCAGTCATGAAAATTAATTCAAAAACAGACAAGTCTACACAGACTATCAAAGATAGATCAACACTTTTGAAGAACAAGTGTCTGAATGATTTGATGGCCCTGAATATTGATGTCTACAATAAGACCATGCTATCACAAGAGATAATTAGGCTATGATGAGTATATGAATATATGAAAAATGAACTATCTCAACATCAACTCAAAGTGAAAACCTTAGCATGCTTTGTGCTTCTATCCTCGTTTAGTTCCTCTCCTTACTTATTCTTTAACAAATTAGAATTGGTTGAATTAGTTGAACCAACTTATTAGTTAAGCTAACACAAGACTCAACTAACTTTAGTTAAGGGGGGATGTAATAATCATAATAGGGTCATAAATAAATAATAACTAGTAGATGGGACCCCTTGTGACTCCCTTAGTTCATAACAGTGATAGCATAATCCATTAGTGAAGCAAACACACCCCTTGTGCCTCCCCTCAAACACATTTACTTTTGGCAATTTTAGCTCATGAAATTTGAAAATATTTCCAAATAATACTCATATATCCAAAATAAAACATGTTGTCTAAAATCCATGAAGTCAATCTGTCATTGCGGGGCTTGGAAAGGAGGCCTTTCAGGCCTAGGTCGGACTATTTCCTGCCCAATCCAATCAAAGAATTATGCATGAAACATCTAGACAAGCTCTTCTGAATCAACATTAAAATGTATAGAGAACCTAGGCCTTCTTGGGCCTCGATTCCAGTTACCTCTACATCTATTTCCTCGGCCATGGCTTCCCCGACTGAAAAAACTCATCCTGCATACGTTAACAATTAGCAAATAGTCTTTTAAATAACCATGCATGACAACTCCTTAAAAATACGAAATAGATTTGGCTCAAAATGTATCAGGCTCATGCAATCCAATCCATACAAATTGTTCTAACGTTAATCAATGAGTAGGGGGGGGTGAAACAATGTTATGGGATACGTGAGGGGTTTGTATTGAGAAAAAATATGATATAATGAAAGGGGATAAGAAATGGTCATTGCTCAATGACAACAACAATCAACTGTAAATCAACCCAAAAAACTTCACTGCAATCCACTCAAGACAGTTCCACTTCGTCCACTTAACAAAGAATTTTCTTAGTTGTAATCAATATCAGAACAAGGAGTGATCAAAATGAATATGGGATATGTGAGGGGGTTGTAATTAGCGGAAAAATGAGATAATGAGGCAGGAACAAAAATTGTTTTTATTGTTCATGAGATTAATCAAGCAATCCATAACATCTCTTGCAATAAGAAAAGTATACATCAAGCAACAATCAGATGACTGAGTAATAATTCCTATGTATTTGCTTAAATTCATTGTCCATTAATATCCAACACAGTTCCATTACAAAACAGAAGTATTTCACACAATTTGTAAGAGGTTTTGTTCCCTTTATTCGCACATTCTGCATTTAATAACAGTCAACATAGTACTCAATCTGTAATCATTAACATCCACCATTGCCATACATTTCCCCAATCCATGCCTATATTTGGAGGTAGTGTTTCCCAAAAAATAATAATGAAACCACTACTTTTGTAATAGAGCCAATCAAGATCTGTAATGATATTCATTCCCATATATATATATACGCAGTAGAAGATCAAAATAATCAAAACCTCACATGACACGCCTGAAAAGGCAATTGACTATACAACCAACAGTCATCATTTGGACATAGGCTATGCAGAAGTAAAATTTTGAAACCATGTAACCATGCCACTGTAAAACAAAACATCCAAATGTGACTTAAAAGTCGAGCCAAATATCCAACACGACTGTCATCAGCAGTGATCAATTGTAATAAATAACGCACTTGAAACTCAGTGGATATCACTGAGCATAAAAACAAGTCATCCATACGACACACGGTACACAACTGAGAGAATCCCAGTGTAATATTTCTAGTAATCACATAGCAACATATGACCACAACATAACTCAAAACATCATTCTGGGATATTATTAAGTCGCATGTGAGTGACCAGGCCGTGCATATTCAAACCTATTCTACCAACGACAAAATATGCAGTAGGAATATCCAGTCCAATACATTACTTTGCAAAACATCATCTACAGGTTGTGACATGTGTGAGAAAAACCAAACCCTTGTAACCAATGCCAGCCATTATCCCAAACATCATAAGCACAAATACTAGTGAGTGTACATTAACCAACAATTCGCCACTGTGCTAAGGAAAAACCAATCAACCGAACAAGTTGTGGTAACTGTGTATACCCACGCACCCAATCGAAACAAGTAGAGGCCCTTCCATTAAAAAAATTGATTTCTTTGACATCAGGCTGGAATGAAAATTGCAATGTAAATCTCATGCTATAATCACAGAGGTAGTGATGAAAATATATACCAACACGACCGCTATACGACCAACGGGTGATCCCTCATTCAAAGTAATAGACACAATAATCAGGAACAATTTAACAGGCTCAACAAACTCCCTATGTGGCTCCAGTATGGAGGTTTAAGGGTTTTCATAGTAGCCATCATAGGAGGAAAGGAACCAACCATAGAGAAACTTTGAGGCTAAAGGCATACACACAAAGAGGCCGATGACGCTTGTGAATGGGAAACAGTTCTTGACAGGGCCAAACAAGAAAACAGAGCTCTAGTTAAAACCAAGAGTTGCGAAGACAACCATCCAGCCATGATTTTTACAAACCCTTTTAATAAATGTGGTGGTAACAAAAGCTATCACCAAGGAAGACCACCAACTCCGATGAACTCAAACAATTATAAGAAGAACCAAAATTCCACATAGTTGCAGTACTCAGGACAAACACAAACCCATACAACTAAGCCAAAAACATTTCATAACCAGAGTGAAGTCAAGAATGGCCAAAATATACATACCTGTTAATCGAAAAACTTAAGACGAGAGGTGGTCGAGCGGTTTCACCCTACTAAAAATCCGGAGCGTGAACACAACAGCCAGATCAAACAATACTCCAATTAGGGTGGCAGCCAACAGGAAGGGTAAAGGTGACCTGTAGTAAATGCATGTTGCCTCCACCCATATCTCATTTACTCCATAGTACATTCCAATGAGCCCCCATTAACACCATTAATCAACCCATGCATCGAGAATATCAACCTTTTAAAACATAGCATAATTCAAGTTCCACATAACAATTCAACAATTCGCATGGTTACCTTGCCAAGTGCACCAATGTTCATATCCCCAATATAACTCAAATAAATAGCTTGACCAGTTGTTGGCATAGAGGTAGACCCAGGATTCAACGCTAAAAGTGCACCAAAAAAACCCTAACTATCGGTCCTTTCAGCAACACCTGCGAAGCAGATGAAGTCTCACCCGAGGTAGAGGCAGGGGCGGTTGCAAGACTCAGGTATCTGCAACCTTAGCTGGGACACAAATCTGTGATTATAATACTTAATAGAGCACTTAGAACTTTTAGTTCATTATTATCTATCCAATATCTACTTCTCATATAAAACAGAGCATCGCAACATTCACCCAGATCTAATGTATCTAAGCTCTTAGCATCAATAAATGGATCAGATCTAGTAGATTCAAGCACTAAGAACATTCACCTATATCATATCTAACATCTAGATTCATCATAAGCACAAAGCATAAATAGATCTATCTATCTATCTAGATCAAGCACTTAGCAAATAACACATAAATACACCAACAAATCGCAGAAAGTAGGATAACACAGTATTTACATGGTTCACCCCCACCCTGGGGCTACATCCACCAACTCTTCTTCTTTATTAGCTTCAATCAGTCATCTACATGCACAGAGCCACAAAAACCCTACTCCACATAGGATAGGAGATCTGTGCGCACCTCACCAGATTCTCCTTCCCCAAGCTAGGTCTAGCACAAAGCCTTTCACAGTATGTTACAACCACTTGCACCTAGCTCTACAAGTTTCTCACAATATGCACATAGCATCTACAAACCGAACTTGCACTTAGCACTTAGCTTATCAGCCAGGCTACTTATATCACCTAGCTACTTATTTATACTTTACAAAATAGGCCTAATCATGGGTAAACCCATGGGCTGACATCCCATACCCATTACATATTCCCAACTCCCAAAAAGGACCCAAAAAGGGGTTGAGATCCCACTATCTCTGCTTCATCTTGAGCTTCATCCTCGACAGGTTGTCGAAGTTCCAAAATAGGTAAAACTTGACCAAGGATCTCTGAAAAACTGGTCAAGGGCCAACAGGCCCCCAACACTCACCTGTGACTTGTCCCGAGTCACTCTGGTCTGACTAGTTCTGCTTTGAATTCCTCAACCTTGGCTCGATCTTCTTTGACTTGTTGTTGTGCTACGGCCTCCTGTTCAATGAACTCTTGGATGGCTGCATCGTTGATAGGTCCCTCTAGAAGTTGTTCAGTTGTAGTGACAACCTGATCTAGCTCCGCTCCTTGGCCTTCTACCTCTGTAAACAGTTGATAGGCCTTATCTTGTACGAGTTGTAGCCTCTAAGTTACTTCCATAACTCTACTCTGGATAGTATGGATCTGTTTTTGTGCAGTGTGTTTCTCTTGGGAGTGCTTCACTCTTTCCATAGCTGACAGGGACTTCAGCTGTGCCTGTATCTTTTCATATTGATACTTTGCCTCTTGGAGTTGCAACTCTAGTGCCTTCAGTTTCAGGTTCTCTGTAAGTTGTTCATAGGTCTGGGCACTACCATCAGTGAGTTTCTTACATTCTAGGGTAAGATCCTTTAGCCTTTCAACTACGCTTCTAGTGGTTGCTTCTCTTTGGTCTCTTACATCTTGTGGGGTCTCAGGTACAGTGCGTAGCTCCAAATATGCTATGCATTATTGTAGTTGTTGGATGGCTTCTACGAGCTGGTTCACCTGCTATGTAACTCAGTCTCCTGCCTTGATTTCTAAGACTATCACAGAGTGAAGTGCTATGTTGATTGCTTATTTTACTTCGAGTTGCTCTGCGAGAAACTGTTCCTTTTCTTGCTATAATTGTGCTTTTTCTTCATCAAACTTCGCTTGGAGAGCAATATTTTCCTATTTTGCAGCACTTTTTTTCTCTACGAGTACTCATTGTACTTGTGTCAAAGCCTGGGTGGCTTTTTCTATTTCTTCCTGTGCTCGTCGAAGGCGAGCTTCAACTGTATCAGTTAGGCAGTGGAGTTGAGTTGGCTCATCTCCCAATTCTAGCTCTCCCGACGCAGTGGAGACTGCGTGGATGGATTGTAGGGCCTGTTGTACCCCTCAGAGTTCAATCTCAATTCAATCATACATCTCCTCTTTCTTTGCATCTTGTTTCTCTGTTATTTCCAGCGAATCATCTTGCAGGGATGCTATGAGGAAGTCAAAGTCATCAGAGGTGAGAACAGTTTGCATCTTGGTCATGGTGGCCTTCGATTTCTTCTAGGAGGAAGGTTTCATAGGTGAACCTTTCCTCTTCTTTAGGGGATGAAACTCATCTCCTTGCTTCGGTTCAACTTATTTTTCATCTAACTCTTCACCATCACCTCCTCGCTCTGGTGATATGGAAGTGGTTTTCATGGATGCGCTATCTAATTCTTGGACTTCTTTGCTCTTCTTTGTCCTGCTAGGTCTGGGTGTATCCTACATAGTTTCTAGGTTGTCGATGTTGGATATCTTTGTAGGGTCTACTGGAATAAGGAGGTCCACCGACCAATCCNGTCCTACTCCATCGGCTTATAGTAGGATTGAAGTTGTTTCTTTTGTTCGTCGGCGCGCATTGTGATGTAAATAAAATGTTGATCTGCATTGAACTTCATTAAAGGCTTGAACCGGTGTAGAGTGTTCACAGTCATGTGAGGCTCATACTGGATGGATTTCTTCAACTAATTGTAGTAGGTATGGAAAACAGCATTTGACTGCCACTGTTTATTCATATTGCTTGAATACCACAGTGTACTGAACTTCGCGGCCAGTGGTTCAAATGGCTCGATATTCAGGAAGGTCGTACCTTTCGGCATCTCCCAAGCAATAAAAGCTATCAGTATCAAGAGCCAACTGAAATGAAATTCATATCCTTGATCTTGTGCTTCTCTGCAGTCAAGTTCCAACCGGTTCACTAGCTAATTCACCTAGTTCATCTGAAGGCCTTCTACGCACTTCTCTGTGAGGTCGACTACAAAACTAGTGACTTGGGTAGGTCAGTTCTTTCATACTAACTTCCCTGAAATCAAATGACAGGCGAGGCGCACTGCGCCACTCTAGATAGAAGCTACCTTGTAGCCTCGCATGCCCTTCTCGACATTGCCATAAGTGTCCTTGATCTTCTGTGCTAGAGCGCGATCCATGGATTTTCCTAGGTAAAACTCTTGTGGAACAGGTCCTTGCATACTCAAGCCCATGATCTAATTGATCATCATAGGATCAACTGTTATACGAAATTTTAGCCACAAATATATGCCATGGTAACAAGACAGCAACAACTTGACACATGCATTCACCTCTTGGTGTCTTCCAAAGTGGGGAATCTTCATGACGTTCAACTGGGTGGACTGCACGAGGTTCATAGTCCACTAATAGGGGATTATCTTCAAATTCTTCCCCTTAGTTCTGGTTAGGTACTTATGTGGGGAGAGCATGTTATAGACTTTGTGATCTCTGAGGTTGAAGTCACTAAACTTCAACGCTGCAATATTATCTTGGTCTGCTCGAACTACACATATCCCCTTCGGGAGGTACGTCGTAACCAAGGTCTATTCGAAGTCTCTAGGAACGATGTCTTGATTTACTGCTCCATGCAGAGGTGGTATATAGGCGGGTAATATGGTCGGGATCAATTTGGCTTCTCTAGATCATCCCTGTGCTTGGTTTTCTTTTCATCTAATGGTCGGGATGGTCCGGCTCCGTGAGCAGTGGACGAAGAGGGATGGCAGTCCTCTTGTCAACAATGCTTGTACACCTATAGACATCAACATGACTCTTTCATTCAATATTTCGATCAGAACTTATTCAACAACTTTCTCTACAACGCTCAACTCATCCGACATACACACTCAGGGTTAACAATCTCGGGTTCGGGGAGTAACTTAGACACAGTAATGGGATAGAGAGAAAGAGCGTGATGATCACTGTGCAAAATCAACTTAGTCTGTGGGCTCAAACTCTCAGTTGGCAAAATTGTTCTCGGTGCATGGCACAATGGGATAAATACTTAACTCGACAATGGGTCGCTTGCAACGAGTATGAAGCCTTCATTAACTTTGTTCTATCTGTTATGGCACAGTCCCAATGGTCAGGTGGCGAGTTGTTTATCCATAAATGTCTTTCTACCCATTCAGAGCGTTGGTCTAATGGTTATAATGTCCACAACGACTATATTGCTTCACCATGGCGAAGTGCCATGTGTCATTGTTCTGATATCCCGACGAAGCTCCAATTTTGCAAATTTTCCTTTAGCGAGGTTTCCTCTAGAACCTTCTGCAACCTGTCAATCTTAGCTCTCTTCTTACTTAGCTTTCTAGCCTTCTTCCCAATGAGCTTCATCTCGGTATGCATTTTTTCGTTCTGATTCTTACCTTCTTTTGGCATAGTCACTTCGTGTTGTTGAGATTCTTTCCTAAGATTCGAGGGTGATCCTTCTTCTTTATCTGGGATAGGTACTTCAATCTTTTGTGGGTCTTCTAGTGTTCTTGCAACTTCGACATCCGAGTCTCTGGTGTTAAATAGATTCGATATGTTCTTATGTTCTTCAATCAAGTGTGTGATCCTTCTAGTCATGAATTCTTTTAACTCTTTCTTCTTCTGCTCTAAAAATTCTTCTTCTTCTTACCTTCTGGTTTGATCTCTTTCAATCCAAGGTTTTCCTAGTAGCAATGGTAAATAGGGCATTGTTCTCAATAAATTTAATAATCTCAAAATCTTCCTCTGTCGAAGTTCCATTGGCATTCATAGGTATTTGGGTGAGATTTCCACATAGGTTTATCAACTTTCCTTTAAATAGTCATATTCCTCCTAGTGAAGGAATCATAACAGGTCTCCCTATAGCTTCTCAGGTTCTCTTTGTCATGATATTCATATGTGTTTCCTCATCTAGAACACAATCAATGTTGAATTCTTCTATTCTCACTTCAAGGCATTCATTTTCTTTGAAGATCTCTGATAATCTGACATGTCGGTGGTCATTCAAGGTTTCTTTCATCTTTAGCAATACTTTCTCTGATTCTTTATGGGGTTCTGTCATAATCTTAGTTTCTGGATTTGTCCTAGGGTTTTCTTGTCTCATGTTCATTTCTTCAATCTTAGCAATCATTCTAGGACACTCCCATACTTTATGGTCCACAGCTTTACAACAAAGACAACAGGTATTCTCCCAGGTCATTCCTTAGAAATATGTCTCGGTCTTCTGCAACTGTAACAGAGGGTTAATCCTCTCTTTCTTTTAAATGATACCCATCCTTTCCTATATTGTGCACTAGGATAATGGTAGCTAACTTGCAAACATTTCTTTCTAGGGTCCTGTGTACACTTATTAGTCCAAACATTATTTCTATGCATAGGTATAACATATTTTTCACTATTCTTATCAGATCTACTCATATCAAATCTTCTTTCATCTATTAATACCCTAGTTTTCAAGCTAGGATAAAACATACCTAGATCCATACTGTTGAAAGAAAAATTTCCACTTTTCTTACTTCTACAGAGCACAAATCTTTCAGATCTAGAACTTTTCAATATTCTTACCTTTGTCAGAGAACAAAGCTTTCAGATCTTACCTCTTTTCTTTAGATCAGACTTCTTTTCCTGGCACCGAGCTTGTCAAACTAAGTAGAGTGTTGTGCACTAGAGAAACAGATCTACACATAGAGCTTTCACAATTTCAGGTCAGATCTTTGCACAAAGCTTCTTCTTCCTCAGTTCCTGGCAATCCTAGTTTCAGGTCCCGGCAATAGAACCATTTTTTGGCACAGGGGTAGACCCGGGGTTCAATGCTAACAGTGCACCAACAAAACCATAAATACCGGCCCTTTTAGCAACACCTGTGAAGCAAATGAAGTCTCACCCGAGGTAGAGGAAGGGGTGGTTGCAGGACTCAGGTGTCTGCAACCTTAGATGGGACACAGATCTGTGATAATTATAATACTTAATAGAGCACTTAGCACTGTTAGTTCATTATTTCAAGATACCAGATATACAAAATATGTAGAACAGAAATAAAATGCTAGAAATGACAGAATAACAGTAAAATATCCAACATAATCTCCACAATAACACAGAAATGATATAAGAACTACAATAGAAATAGCACTTAGATTCAGAAAGCAATGTTCACAGGCCTCTTCGAGGGGGCAACCTCCAATAGAGAAGCACTCTGTTACAATAATCTCCAAGCTAAGGTTTTCATTCCCTCAACCCTTATTTATACTAAATATGTCTATTAAGAGAAG
>JASDQU010379192.1:0-11235 GCA_032191745.1 Picea mariana | reverse complement strand
ATTATCGTCTTAATTGTTTAATTCTGTTTTACTTCTGTAGGAAGTCTTCATCTTAGTATATATATGTTCGAGTTTGTAAGTAGTCGATAGGATAGAAAAAATAGTATGTAATATTCAATAGAGAGAAGCAACAACAACTATGTAAGGAGTCAATAAATCTAAGATCTCAAGCTCTGGTTTTGCAAGTTTGTAGAATTTTTTTAGAAATTATTGAAGTCGAAGATCGACATAGTTATTATATTCTTTATTAGTTCACAACGCCCAAGTTCTTAATATATATAAAGTATTTTGTGTGTTGACATTTTCATGAGTATTTCTGAGTTTTGCTCTATTTGTGAGCTTATCTGTTAAATATTAGCATAGTGAAAATATTTTTTTTTATTTAGTGTTACTATCACAACGTACAATAAATCATGTAGTCTATAAACTACACGGTAAGCATTGAGAGTTCAACAACTAATTTTTGTAGCACACAGTCTTTATAACTACACTACATAGAGTTTGTTTGCGTGTTGTAGATCTAAGATCTCGTATTAGAGCTAGGTTTTATCAGAGAAGGTTTTATCAAACAGGTTCTATGAGAACATGTTCTATCAGATCAGGTTGATTAGAGAAAGTTTTATTAGAGTAAGTTTCAAGAGTAGAAACTCTATTGTATGGTGTTGATTGTAAGGTGAAAATATGGCGTCTACCTCAAATCTACAACCTCCCACTTTTATAGGAAAACATTATGAGTTATGGTCATTGACCATGAAGGCGTTATTTCTGGGTGAAGATATATGGGAGATAGTAAAAAATGGCTATGTGGAACCAACAGATCAAGCAACGTACAATTCTCTCACACAAGCTGAGAAGGATGTTTTGAAATATCAAAGGAAGAAGGATGGAAAGATGATGTTTTACATACATCAAGCCATGCTTGTGATCATACTCCCAAGAGTTTCATCAACAAAGCAAGCCAAGGAAGCATAGGATATACTACAAACTTCTTATCAAGGTATGGATAAATTCAAGACTTAAAAACTACAAATTCTTAGAAGATATTTTGAAAATTTGTCAATGAAAGACTCATATTCAGTAGATTTATTTTACACCCATGTTATTGGCCTGATAAATTAGGTTAAGTCTCATGGGGAAACCATAGAGGGAAAAAAGGTTGTTGATAAGGTACTTAGGATTCTTCCTCATAAATTTGATACCCTTGTTGTGGCTCTAGAAGAGATCAATGATCTGAGTCAGTTTGGCCTAGATGAACTGCAAAATTCCCTCGTTAATCATGAAAACAGATTAAATAGGTCAAATATTTCATTAGAGAATGTTTTTTTGTGTAGTCATCTATAAGTCGTGCAAGAGGAAGGGGGAGAGATAAATCTAGAGGTAGAGGAATGATTTTTGTCAGAGGTGGAAGCAGTAGTAGTCCTAGAAACACTAGTGGAAGAGGTCAAAACCCAAATACCAGTCAACCAAGTAATCAAAAAAAATATAAATCAAATATTCAATGCCATTACTATAAAAAGTATGGACATTATGCATATGAGTGTAGGAAGAGAATATAATCAGAACAAGAAAGGTCAATATTAGTCAAACAATGCAAATAATGCCTCCAGTCCTATGTTTATGGTGCGCACTGAAGCAATGCCTATAGTCTCACTAGTTGAATGCAATGTTTCTTAAGAAAGTCCATGTGAAATATGGTATTTAGATTCAGGTTGTAGTAATCACATGACAGGAAACTTAGAACTATTTTCTAATTTGGATAAGTCAGTCCAAACTAAAGTTACACTTGGAACATATATTCAAGTCATTGTCTCAAGAAAAGACAATATTAACATTTTAACTAAACAAGGAGAACAAAAAGTTATGCCTGATGAATATTATGTTTCTGGTCTAAATCGTAATTTGATGAGCACAGGACAGTTGTTATAGAAAGGATACAAAAGCAACATGGAAGATAATCATTGTGTGATTATGGACATATATCCAATCCATCAACTTATTGCAAGAATTCAGATGACAAGTAACAAAATGTTCCCATTGACATTGAAGCTAGCTATGAAGATAAAAACAATGCAAGATGTTGGTGAAGAAAAACATGCGCAGTCAGACACTACATTCAAAAAATAAAGCGAAGAAGTAAGTGCGTGCATTTCCAAATAAGGAAAAGGTAGTGCACACAGTTTTAAAGAAAAATAATACAATGGCACAAAGATGTAGGAAACATTCCGATATGAAGTGCGAGATGATTCGTGGCTTTGGAATTTCATATTTGGACACTTAAAATTTGGAGGTCTGAAGCTGCTACACACAAAGGATATGGTGAAAGGTTTTCCATTAATAGAAAAGCCAGAAAGAATATGTGAAGGCTGAATATTTAGAAAACATCATAGAGAGTCATTTCTAGTTGGAAAGTCATACAAAGAAAAAGATCCACTAGAAATTATGCATTCAGGTATTTTTGGACCAATGCAAACTCCATCTATAGGAGGTAGTACATATTTTCGTACATTTATTGATAACTTCTTAAGAAAAACATGGATATATTTCTTAAAACATAAATTTGATGCATTGGGTTGTTTTCAACAGTTCAAATCACTCATGGAGAAGCAAAGTGGTTATTACATCAAGGTTCTAAGAACTGACATAGGAGGTGAATATGTTTCAAGAGAATTTCAGAACTTTTGTAAAGATGGTCATGGTATTTACAATCAATTTAGTACGTGATATACGCCACAACAAAATGGTATCATAGAGAGGAAGAATCAAACCATCATGGAAATGGCACACAGTATGTTGGTAGCCAAAAAAAATTCAAACAGGTACTAGGCTAAGGAAGTAGAAACTTCATTATACATCATGAAAAGATGTCCGACAAAGAGTGTAAAAATCAAAGTTCCTCAAGAAGCCTGGATAGGAATGAAGCATAATGTGGTGAACTTAAAAGTATTTGGTTGTGTCACATATGCACATGTTCCAGTTGAGATGAGAAATAAGTTAGATAACAAAGGATAGAAGTGTATGTGTTGGGTACTCTGAAGACTCAAAAGAATACAAACTGTATGATCCTATTTCATAGAAAGTTATAATCAGTCGCGATGTTCAATTTGTGGAGAATGAAGCATGGGATGGAAGCATAGAAAGGATAGTCATAATTATTGATGCTATTGAGCATGATGATTCTAAATATGAAGTGGTTAAAATACCATGTACAAGTCAATGCGCAGTTCCTTCCACTCTTGGAACTATGGCACAAATCCTAGGTCAAACTACTCCAGTGAGATTTGCAGGTGCACAGTCCACACCTAGATCGCAAAAAACTCCAGGAAGAAGTCCAAGTAGTTATACATCTCCACATATAACATTATCAAATTTGTTACCAATAAATAAAGAAGTTTGTGCGACATCTTTAATGTTGATACAACAAATTCATTTTCAGTTTTTTCTCTGTTTTCACTAATAGATGATCCATTAATTTTTGAAGAAGCTGTAACATTTGATGTATTGTCTCAAGCCATGGATGAATAAATTAGAAGCATAGAGAATAATCAGACATGGAAATTGGTAGATGTACCAAAAGACAAGGATGTGATAAGTGTCAAGTGGATTTTTAATACCAAGAAAGGTGCAGAAGGAAATGTGCAGAAGCACAAGGAAATATTAGTTACAAGAGGTTTTACACAACAACATGGAATTGATTTCAATGAAACATTTGTGCCAGTTGCGCACATGGACACAGTCAGAATTGTGTTAGCCATTATTGCACAGAAAAAATGGTTTATTTATCAAATGGATGTAAAGTCATCATTTTTTAATGGACATGTAGTAGAAGAAGTGTATGTTGAACAACCACAAGGCTATGAGGTTCCAGGTCAATAAAACAAAGTGTACATATTAAATAAGGCATTGTATGGGTTAAAGAAAGCTCCCAGAGCTTGGTACAGTTGCATAGTGTAATTTGCCCATTTGCCTAATCTCTCTAAGAGAGAATTCTACTAGCCTAATTGAGTTCTTGTGGGCTAGAGTGGAAAATAATCAAGGGAACATGAAGAACGACAAACAATTCAAGTGAGATTATTATCCCACATTCATAAGTTAAGGAAAGAAAAGCTCAAGTTAGAAGTATAAAAACAAAAGGGGATAAGAGGAGTCTATCATCAGTCTTTCATTTTCTCATTGAGAAAATAGATTTGGAAGAACTCTTGTAGAGTTTTCTAGGGTTTTTGGAAACCCTTCTTTGTTTACTGGTTTCAATGTTGCAACGATACACCCTAGCTAGCTTAGAATAAGAGATCATTTTAGATTTCTTCAATTAGTTTCATTATGGCCGGATCTGTCTTGATAACAAGGGATTCCTTGCTTGTGGAGGTCAATTTAAGGAAGGAAGGTGAGTTGGATCTCAAAAAAATCAGTGGGTATTGAAGCATCGAGTTTTTAGAGAGTGGAGGTCGAGTCTTCCATTTTGGGGCCTGCGTTTCTTAATTATGTGAGCATTACAATTAGGCTGGGAAAATATCCTTGTGTGGTACAAGTATGTGCTACATGAGAACTTGTCTTTTATCAGTGGGTCGTGGTATTTCCCTTGAGGTCGAGTTGAGTGAGGAAGGGTGCATCCCTTGTGTCTCTTTTTGCCTTCAATTAAGGTGATTTGAGACTACTCGGTGGAGTAAAGATGAGGCTGATACCCACATGCTCTATTTTTATCATGAAGGAACTATTGTTCATGCCTCTTTGGGTCTTCATTTCCATTCACAGAATTGGTGTCTTCAGCTGAGGAGAAGAGTTCACTACAACAACCCATATGCAAGATGTTAAGGAGTATTTTGTGGCAAAGATCTCTTATGTAGGGGGTAGGAATCAGATTTGGTGCATTAGCAGTCATTTTTCCTATCTACTGGGTGCCTAACAATCATTTTTAGACCTAGGTATTCTCATAAAGTGGCGTTGGTGTAATGCATTTCAACTTATATTCTTCATTGCATGAGAAATCACCTACAGAAATAATCCAGGTTCTCTTACTTGTTGTTCTCTATCTATGAGTAATGTTGTTATTTTTCAATCATTTTCTATTAAATAATGGGTATTCAGAAATGAGTTATATGTGCTATATTTCTTAATATTGTCACTATATTGGAATTATTGTTTCAATAATTAAAAGACCTCTTACATCCAAACCAAAAGATCTAAATTCCTAACACAACAACAACCAAACATAAGAAGAATCTGGTAGGGAATCTTACAGTGGTATCACAGCATGTTCCTCACTCAACCATGGGGATCTGAAAGTTAAAATAATTGGGTAGTAAATGAATAGGGAGGATAGGAAGAATGTCACCCAGAAAGGAAGATATACCAGAGTCGAGAATCTCCATTGGAAAGGGAAGAACCAGTTCAAGAATTAGAATCTCAGCCTGAGGTAAATAAGGTAGATAAATGTGAAGACATCATGAGTGACAAAGATGAACATTCTTTCAGCTGTCTTCTCAGTGCATTTAATGACTTGGACAGGAGCCAGAAAGAAATGGTGGATTTGATGGGGCAGATGGAAGTTAACACCATGGGGAGTCGAGAAAAGAAAAATCATAATGGTGAAAGGAATTATATTAATGAGGAAGGAAGCCATTATCTCACCACCATGCAGAGCCACCCCCATTTTTACACTAGGACACATAGGCCTACCATGCCTCAATTCCTTGATAATGATGCATCAAGGCGAACGGAGCAGAATTATCACAATACACCCTTTGGAGCTTATTTGGAGGAGTACCAAAGATTGGGAGATGATTTCCAGGATGCCATGTCTTTCATTATTTTTTCCACTTAAAAAGAAAGAACGAGCCTAGGGGGTCTAAGGAGACATTGTCCCAAAACACAGAGTTACAACACACATTGGGAAAAGTGACCATTCCAAACCTTGATGGGTCATCAAAATGCATTACTAGATAATGGGTGCAGAAGTCAGACACTTATTTCCAGCTCAACAAAATGGTTGAAACCGATGCTATTGATCTTTCCACCCTGAATTTGGACAAAGAATCCCATGAGTGGTTGTACCATGGGTTAGTGACACTAGGTCATTTGGGAATCACTTCATACCTTGATTTCACACAGAGGATCATTGAGAGGTTTGACATGAAATACCTAGAGATTCATTTTCGAGAGTTGTCTCAACTCAAGAAGATAGTTATCCCAAAGTCATTTACCTTTGAGTTCCATAGATTAGAAGTGATGGCGACAGACATATCTGAGGCACGCTTGGTGATGTTTTTCTTTGAGTGGCTATCAGAGACATTACATGGATGGGTGAAGGCCTACAAACCCACCACTTTTTAGGATGCCATAAGTCATACTAGGGACATGCAGGATGTTGTTCCTAAGAGTAGGTTTCCTTCAAAACCCACCTTCCTAAAAAAGAGCAAGGAAACTGAACCATTTCAAAGGGATTGGGATGGGAAGCCAAAGATGGATGAACAAACAATAAAGGAGATAAGGAGGAAGAAATTATTATTTATTTGTCAGGAGTCATGGGTACCAGAGCACAAGTGTTCCAGGAAAGACAAGACCGACAAGGCTCATTATATTGAGGTTTATTCAAATATGGGATAGAAAAAACCATCAAGGATTTGTTAAAGATGGGTCACATTCGGCCTAGTTCTAGCCCTTTTGCCTCTTCGGTGATATTGCTTAAGAAAAAGGATGGTTATATGAGGATGTGCATTGAATACTGAGCACTTAACAAGAAAAACATAAAGAAAATGTACCCAATTCTGAGGATCGATGAACTGATGGATGAGTTGAGGGGAGAAAAATGTTTCACGACGATTGATCTTCGTTCACGATACCACCAGATTTGAGTTCGAGAGCATGACATTCAGAAGAATGCCTTCTGATACCATTATGGGAATTATGAGTACTTGGTTATGTCATTTGGGCTAACCAACGCCCCTGCTACATTCCAATCATGAATGAACCATGTGTTCAATAAGCAGTTGAGGAAATTTTTGTTGGTCTTCTTTGATGATATTCTCATTTATATAAGGAATTGGGAGGATCATCTTAGGCATTTGGATTAGGTATTGGGGATTTTGGAGGAGAAACATCTCTACACAAAGGAGTCCAAATGTGAGTTTGGCATCATTGATATTCTTTAATTGGGGCATGTGATAAGGGAAAACGGTGTCCAGGTACACTTGGAGAAAATCACTGAAATTATAGAGTGGCCTACTCCCAGAAATTTAATAGAATTGAAAATCTTCCTAGGGCTATGCACTTATTACAGGAAATTTGTTTAGGGGTTCTCACAGTTGATGACACCTCTTACAGATATCACTAATAAAGGAGCTTTCAGTTGGACATATGAGGTGCATATGATATTTGAGAAAATGAAACATGTAATGATTTCATGACTTGTGCTATCCTTACCAAACTTCACTCAACCATTTGTTATTGAGTGTGATGATTCAGGGATAGGGATAGGATCCATGTTAATGCAAAATAATAATCCTATTGCTTTTGAGATCCACAAACTTAGGGAGTATGAGTGACATTATTCAATATATGACAAGGAGATGTTGGCCATTATGGATGCATTGGCCAAATTCAGACAGTAATTGGTGGGGAGCTCAAATTGAAGACAAATCATAACAGCCTAAGGTTCCTCATGGAGCAGAAAGAATTGAGTGAGAGGCAACATAAGTGGATAAGTAAAATTCAAGCATATGATTTCAATATTGAATACGTGAAGGGAAAGCACAACCTGGTGGTCAATGCCCTTTCCAGAGCACCATCCTCTCTCTCCCCCATGGATATTTCAATTGATTGGAAATAACTCATGTTGGTAGAACACTCCAAGGATAGATTTTCTTGTGAGATCCTAAACGGTCGGATCCAAGATGATTGGTACCGAGTTATGGATGACATAATTTATTACAAAGAAAGGATCTATTTAGTAGCAGAATCTCAACTGAAGGAAACAATCATGCAGGAAGCACATAGTTCACCTTTGGCAGGATTCTCTGGGTACTTGAAAACCTACAGAAAGATCAAGGAAATATTTGCATGGAAAGGCCTCAAGATGGATGTGTTGATATTTGTGAGGGAATTCAAAGTCTTCCAACAAAAAAAAGTGGAGCATACTCAACGAACCAAATTACTTCAGCCACTTCCCATCACATAAAAAAAATGGGAAAGCATCTCTATAGAATTCATCATAGGGTTGCCCCAGGTGCAGGGAAAAAGGTTTTATTTATGTGGTGGTCGATAGGATCATGAAGTTTGCAATTTTTTTTTCCATACCCTTCAAATATTTTGCAGCACATGTAGCAGAGTTGTTCTTCAGAGAGGTATTATGATTGCATGGGTTGCCAAAAACTATTGTTAGCGACAGAGATAGTAGGGTAATTGGAGGATTTTGGCAGGATATTTTCAGGTCAGTTGGTAAATAACTGACACCTATCATGAGCTACCATCCTCAAACGGACGGGCATAATGAGATTGTGAATAAATGGATGGAAGGATGTCTGAGGAATTATGTGTCAAGCCAACATAAGACTTGGATAAAGTGGCTACACTTGGGCGAGCACTGCTACAATACAACCTATCACATGTCGATTGGGATGACACCCTTTTGAGATTTGTATGGATATGATGTGCCTACATTTTTGGATCGGGTTTTTGGAGACAAAAGAGAACCTAAAGCTAAATATTGGATTTAGGAGAGTTAGGATATTCTATGGACCCTTAAGAAATTTTTTCAAATGACTTAGAATCAACAGAAGATCTATGCAGATAGGCATTGAGTGGAACGTAGCTTTGAGTTCGGGGACTTAGTGTACATATGTTTGCAACCCTATAGGCAGTCGTCACTTAATATGAAGGGGGTAGAAATATTGAAACCTAGATTCTATGGACCCTACAGGATTTCTAGGTGCATAGGAGAGGTGGCATACGAGCTAGAGATTCCAGAAGGATGAAAAATACATAATGTCTTCCTTGTTTCATGTCTCCAGAAGTAATTGGTACAACATATTGCCACCTCTATTGAGTTACCACCACTAGATGAAGAGAGGCAGTTGAGTTTTGTTCCTAAGGATATTTTGGTGATCAGGGAGCGAAATCTAAAGAACCAAACTGTCAGGGAGTACCTTGTCAAATGGAATGATTTTCCTATCGAGGAAGCTACATGGGAAGGAGAGAAGTTACTTCAACATACAGGATTAATATTTCTTGAGGAAAAAAAATCTTGGGTGGGGAGGACTGTAATGTCCCCAGCTTCCTAATCTCTCTAAGAGAGAATTCCACTACGATAATTGAGTTCTCGTGGGATAGAGAAGAAAATAATCAAGGGAACATGAAGAACAACAATAAATTCAAGTGAGGTTATTATCCCACATTCATAAGAGAAGGAAAGAAAAGATCAAGATAGAAGTATAAAAAAAAAAGGGATAGGAGGAGTCTATCATCATTATTGCATTTTCTCATTGAGAAACTAGATTTGGAGAACTCTTGGAGAGTCTTTTATGGTTTTTGGAAACCCTTCTTTGTTTATTAGTTTCTGTGTTGCAACGATACACCCTAGCCAGCTTACAAGAAGAGATCATTTTATATTTCTTCAATTAGTTTCATTGTCGCTGGATTTGTCTTGATAACAAGGGACTCCTTGCTTGTGGAGGTCAATTGAAGGAAGGAAGGTGAGCCAGATCTCAAACAAATCAGTGGGTACTGAAGTAGTGAGTTTTTAGAGAGTGGAGGTCGAGTCTTCTATTTTGGGGGGTGATTTTCTTCATTTTGGGTGCACTACAGTCATGTTGGGTGCATATCCTTATGTGGTACAAGTCTGTTCTACATGGGAACTTGTCTTTTATCATTGGGTCATAGTATTTCCCTTAAGGTCGAGTTGAGTGAGGAAGGGAACATCCCTTGTGGCTCTTTTTTCCTTAAGTTGGGACGATTTGAGACAACTGGGTGGAGTAAAGCTGAGGCTGATACCCACATACTATAATTTGATCATTGAGGTGTTTTTCTTCGTGCCCCTTTGGGTTTTCATTTCCATTTACATAATTGGTGTCTTTAGATGAGAAGCATAGTTCACTACAACAACCCATATGCAGGTTGTTAAGGAGTATTTTTTGGCAGAGATCTCTTACGCAGGGGGTAGTAATAATGTCTGGTGCATTAGTAGCCATTTATTGTAAGAACCTAATTGAATTAAGGCTAATAAAATTCATAATTAAAACATTAAGATTATTCAGCATCAACAATAAGAAATTTCATTCGGCATATAAGCAACAAAAATTTAAATTTACGAAGAGAAATCTAATAAATTTCATAACAACAGCATAACCCAACAAATTCATAAATAAAAATACCTTTGTCTGATGGTAAATTCCCTCTCTCTGGTTGTCCCTTCTGCTGCTCTGTCCAAACTCTTCCTGATGCTCTGATCAAACCCTACCCAAAACTGACTAACCACCTAGACAGCTAGGAGCAACCTATCTGTCTCCCTAGCTGTAGGATTCCATAAGGATTCCTGGCCCTCGAGCCCAAAACTCCTAGCAACCTGGTGCCCCCTGCAACGGTTCACCCAAACTCAAAAACCAAACTCCCAAAACCAGAAAAATATCCAACAGCCAAATACAGTCCTCTTCTCCCAATTTTTCATAATCCTCCTTCCTGAAGGCCTCTTCCCAATTATATCTCTCCCCATTCACCGACTCCCTACCCTCCTTTAATGCCACCCACCTTATCCCTCCATTCATTACCTTATCCTACCATTTATTTCCTTATCCCTCCACTCAATGCTTCTTTCCCCCCTTGCATACGTAAAGTCTTATAATAAATAATTTAAAGTTATTAATCCCTTTAATTCATTACCCAAGCCATTGAATGTGTTAATTAATCAATTAATTAATTAATCAACATTTATTAAACAATAAATAAATAATATTATTAATAGTTAATCATTACTTAACTAATACACATTAAGATAGTTAATTATTTAATTAACTATACTTAATAAACCCTATGCAACTATTTAACCAGGGTTATTACATACACCCACCCTTCAGGAAACTTCATCCCGAAGTTAAGGTATTTTATGATACAAAGGAAAAGAAACATGGTTCACACATTCATAACAATTAACCGACATTATTAGTAAGTAAGCCAAGAAAACTTATACATACTAGTGTACATGTAAAAGAAATGCATGTGTAGCTAGTACATACAAGTCTCGTGCATGTA
>JASDQU010379189.1:0-11258 GCA_032191745.1 Picea mariana | reverse complement strand
GTCACAGTATGACAAGCATGTTAAACCTCGTGTCTTCTCTGAAGGAGATCTTGTTCTTTTGTATGAACAAGATAAAGATGTCTTAGGAGCTGGGAAATTTGAGCCAATGTGGCGTGGGTCGTATATTGTTAGCAAAGTTTTGGAAAAAGGAGCGTATGAGCTAGTGGATTATGATGGGGTACCTTTGAGTGAACCCAGAAATGGGTTGTACTTAAAGAAGTACTATGCATGAGTCATTTGTGCATGAGTACTTGTATTTTTATGTATCATACTGAGTGTGTGTGATTACTTTTAGTTTTGAGTTTTGATGTTATTTGGTCTTTACCCTTACGATTACGTTGTGTTTGATTGTCAGATGTCGGAGTATTCGCTACCTTATATTGGCTTCACCGACGGCGCTAGCCATAGTACTCGGAACCTAGCTTCTGCTGCCTGGGAAATCTATGCCCCAACAAACGAGCTTATATCTTTAGGAGGTGTATGTCTTGGCCGAGCAACCAACAACATAGCAGAGTATAGCGCCGTTATTGAGTTATTGGTTGATGCTATCTCTCTTGTAATTCGTTGTTTGGTTGTGGACTTGACTCGTAGCTAGCGGTGCTACAGCTAAGTAATGTCTACTCTATTGGAAGTCCTACATTATTAAGAGTTTATTTGCGGATTCGCCTCTTGGAATGACATTTTGATCATATTGAATATCAACACATTCCGAGAAGTCTTAATACATTAACAGGTGCTTTAGCTAATTACGTATTAGACAGACATTTGAACAATTTATAAATCAAACACATGTACACAAGTGTAAAGTAAGCCGGTAAAAACCATGTATATATATAATGATCAAAGTTTGTTTTTACAAAATGTGTCCGAAGACCAAAATATCAAAAATGGAAGCTCATGGCTTCTACATAACGATATCATGACATCAATGATGTTCATGATAGCACACTAATGTCCTGGCCACTCTGCGGAGCAAACGACCCATCGAGGCAGAGACTCACACGGTGTGACACTGATCGCATCGTGGGATATCCTCCAGAGCCATATTTGGAACATCAGCCATCAAACCCTCTAGGTTCTGCTCCACTGTCAGGTAGTCCTCGGCATACTGGGGGACTGCAAATGCTGCTTCTCCTCGACGCTAAACAGGAGAACTACCAACTGGTCTATATGCCCCAACATCTGTGTTGTCAATACAAATTTGATGTTAGTCTTTGGATACACCTATAACACAAAAACATTTAAATATGTTTAAAAACCAAAAACATTTAATATGATGAAAATACAAAAACATCTAAAAATTAAAAGTTGGTGTACTTCTTACCAATATCTCCCCACTGTGCGTCTTCAGGAAGGGCAATGTCAGGATCATCGCGGAAGTCCAAACCCACGTATGCATAATCCTCAATCATCACAACCTGGACTTGAAGCTAGTCGAAGAAGCGATCTTCATACCTGACGATCGGTCCTGCCACATGTCTAGCCATGAGTTGGCACCATCGTAACATCCGTGGATCCTTGGGACCCGGAAAGTGCCAATCATCCTGAAGCCTATACACTGGGACCCTCTCACAGAAGAAGGATACTAGCAATGATCCATAACCAAACTGATTTAGATCTCCTCGCCTCCTTTTGGTCAGTTGTTTCTTGAGGTTGCGTAACACTGCGTCAGCCCAGTTGAAGACCCAGGGCTCAAGACACTCGAGGGCATATTGAAAATAGCTCTGCAGAGCCATATGCGGGGCAACACTTCCTGCCATCCGAGCGATAGTGAAGAGAATGGTACGGAGAGTTATATCAGTTACTCTCCAAATGACCACTTTTCCTTTTTGTCTTTCAGCCTCTGGCACGCAATACTCTTGGCAATACTCGCTCATTTTCAGACCACCCCTTCGGCTACCAGACAAACTGACATGGGAACCTCGCCTGGATAGCCCAGTCAGGAAATAGATATCCTCAATGTCGATCGTCAAAGTGTGAGCTCCGACATGAAAAACCTGCTGATCCAGATCCCACATCCGGACTAAGTGTTCCAGCAATCGCACTTGGGCTCTCATGCCCGGTGTGCGGAAATACTTCAAGAGACCGCAATCTCTTAAAGCAGCAAGAGTCGGAGGGTGATTTTCAGCGGTAGCATTATCATCCTCGTGTTCCCTTTCTCTCCATTCGAGCACCATTGTGATGGTTATAAACCTGCATAAGGNTAAGAAGATGATTAAAACTCTCATTCATGGAATAAATATTTTTTATTGGCTAAAAATTTATAAAAATTTTTGGCTCTGCGCTGTTCGCAGGTGGCTTTAACACACAGTGCGAATTTATCGCACTGTAACTTAAGCCCACCTGTGAGAATGAAGACTTCTCGCAGGCCCTGTATGGGCAGCCTGCGAGAATCCTCATTCACGCATAGGGTTTTAAAAAACTAACTCAAACTTGAGATTTAGCCACTAAAATCATGAAATTAAACCATGAAAAGCTAGGGAATTGAGCACTTACCAATCTGATCTAGACGGTTCATGAAATGATGCCCCGGAGCTCCTGAAAATTGACGATAAAGATCGGAGGTAAAATGGAAGTTTTTGCACTACAATGGTAAATGGGTAAAATAATATGGTAAAAATGAATAGTAAATTTGTTTTATTTACTTTTTACCATGATAAAAGTGGGTTTTTTGATATTTATTCACTATTTTACCCTAATTTCTAATATGAAAGTGAGTAAAATGACTTGCAGGAACCCAACGTAGATGATTATGGACAAAAAACTTTTGCGATATGGTGTGAATTTGTTTGTTTTCTATGGTTTTGACTTGAAACCACAAGTGCCTTTTATCCGTTCTTGCACTTGCGAAAAACTTAGAACGTGATCGAGCGTTGTTTTATCTCTTTTCCGGGCTCGATGTGGTTACACGAAAAAGGAACCCCCCTGGAGTTAACTTTAAGCTCTTTTCAGACTCTCTAAATATGAAAAGATTGCTGAGCGATCTTGCTATTTTCACGCTCGTTAAAGTATTTGAAGTTATGCGTCCTCCGAGTGATAGTTTAACCCTTTTTCGGTCTTGTTGGACTATTGTACGAAAAATAAACTGAGAGAGTTCTCTTTTAAGTGTTTTTCCCAACTCTATAAACTTGAAAAACCTTTGAGTTTTCTTTCTTTGGACTCATAAAACAAACATTGAAAGGCCCATATGGGACATGAGTTTTCTTTAAGTGTTTTTCAGACTCTCAAAACATGAAAAACCCCCGAGTTTTCTATCCTTGGACTCGTTAAACAAACATCGATAGACCCGTAACGGGATTGAACCACTCCTTCCTAGGGTTCATTAAAAATACTCCGAGGGACTCGTCTAAAGGATGAGCTTATATCAACAAGCATATGTGATCCTCTTCAAGCTTGCGTAAAAATAAAGAGGTACTTGCCAGAAATGGTGGGGGAAAATTTGGGAAAGGGATATGTTTCATCTTTGTGTTAATTGGCAGCAAGTGTCACTCTTGAACATGACACCCCCTATTCATCATTTGAAACCGGTTTGGGAAATGCATTTGTCTCTCATTCGATTCGATAACAAGATCATTTCATGTGTCATCTTTGAGTCAATGCTACCAAATCATTGGTCGTGNCCATCTGCAGTTATCCTTCATTTCGTGTCGGCCTTCCCCGTGTCCAAAGTCCAATTGCTACATGCTCTGTTTCACTTTCAAACTCTGTTACTCATTTCGTGTCATTGATGGGGGATACATCAAGGCCCTCCTGTGACGAGTCTTGTTCTGTCGACATCAGCACATTATCCGGGATTAAGACTTAGAAATCATTCAGTACCTTGGAGCTTGCATGCCTCAATGGCAAGTTCCTCGCTTTCGACAGTGGGTTTACATCATTGACCTCTGATCGAGAGATTTTTTCAGTTGTTTGACATCAACTCATTTATTCACAGTCAATGGATTGTACTGTAGTACCTTGGGAGTCATTGGTATCAATGGTGATTTCCCTCGCACTTGTTAACGGTATACATCAATGACTGATAATCAAGTGGTTTCTACCATGTTCGATTTCGACACATGTAATCACATGGTCAGATTCGTACTTTGGGCGATGAGATTGAAGACCCTGGATATTTTCTTTGTGATCCAGGTTGCGATGGATTATATGTATAATTTGCGACACATAGATCCACTGTGTATGTTTCGTGGCTATGTCATCTTGACTGAAAATTTGTCGCACAGATCCACAGTGTATTCGAGTGGCTGTGCTATATTATGATTCCAGGGATCCACAGTGTATGATTGGTGGCCATGACCTTTGTTTATGATGTCATCAGTCTATGATATGAGTATGGGAATGCCTACCTCAGGAATTGGTATATATGATATTGTGTTGATGCTTGGTTGTTTGCAGGGCTCCGATTAGATGTGCTCTTAGTTCCTGACACACACATGCAGCTTACAAAGTCTATCGACTGTCACTGATTCCACTCTCAGACTTTGGGGGGCATTCTATTATCCACAATTTTGGTCATCGTGATGATGTCATGATAATGTCATGATAATGGAAAATCAATCTCTTCACTAAGAACAATTTCTTGAGAAAGGTTACACTTGTCTGCTTCCAGAAATCACATTTTAAATATAATTCGCAGGCTGCATATATACTCTCCTGCGAGAATGCCTGATTCTCGCAGGCTGCATTCAGTTGGGGTGCGAACTTCTCACACTGTACTCATGGTTAGGGTGCGAACATGTTCTTAAAGAAGGAAAAAGGATAAGTTCTCGATCCTTCTAGAAGGGAATCCTCTAGAAGGATGAGTTGGCTTTTGAATGGTTGGCAAAGTACTGACTTTCCAGATATCTTGGGATCATTCCCTATCCAAGTAACTAAACTATCTTCTCCTATATATTGAGAAGATTGCTCATGGAAATGGTTAACAAGCAAGTTAGAGGCAAGATTAATTGGAGAATTAGTGCAAGACTGTATGGAGGATTGATGCTACAACAGCAAGAGACAACAGCAAGGTCATCACAAGTAGTTGATTTTCTTCATGCATGAGCAAGTGTGTGTGTCAGAGCTAGGAGCCATCGAAAGGAGACCTACGACATCAAGGCTCAGGTTGTAAGTTTCACTTTCAATTAATGCAATACAGTAATGTGTCCCTTTCCCATAAAGATGATGTCATTTTATTACATAATTCCTTGATCATATGTATAGACTAGTCATTGAATATATTAATCTACCTTTGCTGTGATTGGTTTGTGTTGTTGTGATTGGAATGGCGCAAGAGCATCGGAGCAAAGCTTGGAACAACAGAGACATAAGGAAAGCGTTCATATGGTATGTCCATGATCCTCATATCTTAGTTCATTCAATAGGCTAGATCTAGGGAAAGTGTAGCATTCTGTCCTGTTTTGTTCCAGATCCAGGTGGATCTGGGGAGATTGGTCTGTGTCCGCACTCACAAATTTATCCTGAAACAAGCCCCATCATATGACAATCAAAACAAATGTTTTTACTAGGGAATTATTCATCTTGGTAACTTTTTGGAAGATCAACGCTCCCCTGCTCATACATAGGGAGCGCTAGCACTCCTTGTCCATATGAGGGGGAGAATTGTAGTGCTCTGTTGCCCATTTTTAAGGATAACTCAGTTGGTTGAGGGAATCTTGAAAGAAATACCACTTTCTTCTAAAGATACCTATGGATAGATTGGGTTAGTTTGACTCGACACTAACTCCATGGTTGCATCTAAGGAAGATATCACAACTATTGGAGCCATATCCTAAACTAATTACAAATATACCCATGGTGGTTGAGCCTCTCAAAGCCTATAAATGGAGGCATTACCATGGTGAAAAGGAGGAAAAAATCAACAAAGCATTGTTATTTTTATTGTGGATATTTTGAGCAAGGGTTGGATGAGGAGGACTTGGAGAGGTTGTTGCAACATTATCTGAAGATTGTAAGTTTCCTTTTGAAGTTCTCATCTAATATACTTGGCCTATTTCCTTCAAGTATGTGGTTTCATGTGCTTGTCTATGTTTAATTTTATTTTCATCGATGAATTTTCTTTTCCTAATCCATTAGAGTAGAAGGAAGTTGCATGTTTCTTGTTGTTTATTTCAGGTGTTGATTTGTGCTAAAAGTTGGATCAAGCTTGCGGAAATGAGAAAATAGGATGAACGTCATAAACATAGTACATCCTATTTCACCTTATCCTCTTTTTTTTTATAAGAAAAATGAGTTTATAGGAATGATAGTGTCCAAATGATTGTTTCGTTCTTGGTATAGGGGCCAGTAATCCAAGGGAAAGTTCACATGTTCACAGGGGTATATTTCCATAATAGAAATTGGCAACTCCATTGGGGAGGAACTTTCAGTTTTTTCTTCCCTTGGTTCATTCATGAGTTTTTCCTATCCTTAGACCCTATCTACTGATTTGATCTATTTTTTACATCTCTTTTGTCTTTGATAGTTGTATCACAGAGCCTCTTACTGAATTTTCCTGAGTTACTAATCTTTTTGAGATTTTTATCAAACTTTTCTCAAATCTAGCACTTCCCTATAGTTCATGTCAGAGCGTTTTTCCTTGACTAGTGCTCCCCTAGACTCTATTAGGGAGTGTTGCGACACTCTGGTGTCCTGGTTACCACAACGATGATTTTCCATTCTTTAGAAAATATCAGGGTTTCTTGCTTGTTGGGTATAGTCTTTGGATCTCCTTCTCTAACTCATAACTTATTATGTTTGATGTTACCCTATGTTTGACTAAAACTTGTTGCATTTCATTCTTTTTAGTCTTTATTGAGTTTCTGTTGTTTTTCTTGATTGCAAAATTGACCTTGGTTGTTTTTTCCACTCTTCTCAATTATCTGATTGATTGAATGATTTCACAAGGAAGATCATCAATCATAGATCTATTGTTTTCTTTATCATTGATCCTTATTGTTATAACTCTATAATTTATAGGATCAACTGGTGACTGAAATGTTATCTCTTTAAGTGTTTTGTTTTTCAAATGGTTTTTCATTTTGCAAATAATTTGAAAGAAAAGAAAAAGAAAAAGAAAAGAAAAATAAAGAAAAAGAAAAAGAAAGAAAAAGAAAAAGAAAAGAAAAGAAGAAAAAGAATAAAAGAGGGCATAAAAGAAATTCAATAGAGCCCCATGCAATAACATGATTTGGTTCATACCTTTCAAGCATGGCCAAATTATTTAAATTGATGTTGATAGGAGTAGTGAATAAGCTTGGCTAAACTGTTTAATCTTAGCCAAGTGATTTAGGTTAGTTAGTGAATAAATCTGACCAAACTACCTAATCTTGGTCAGATAACCCCAGGATAGAGTAATTCCTTAGTCCAACAATTTAATCTGGAATAATTGTCATAGGTAATTAGGTTAGAACATAGGATAGTTGGCTTTGTCTCCATAAAACTAGCCCAATGATCAATGTTGAACCATGTCCTTGAGGCTTAAAGGGTTTGATGTCTAACCCCTTGGTGATAGAAACATGGAAAAGCTCCGGAAAAACCCACAATGTGAACTTATCCTAAGTTTTTTGGAGCACATATGCCTTCGCGCTCACAGTTAAGCACAATGCATAGATGAACGGCCCGAGAGTGGGCGCCCAGATCTATGGTCAATAGGTTTTTCCAGACCCCCTCGACCGTTCTACCTTTAACGGTGGCGGGGGGGGGGTCCAGAATTAGAAATAATGAAGGTGCATATACACACGGCTCAGATGTGCACACTCATATCTACGGCTCAGATTGGATTTCGAACCCCCCCGACCGATCTATCTTTAACAGTGGGGGGATCCAGAATGTTAGTTAACTATCGCGCACATATCTAAAGTTGAAAAGAAAGCACACAGATCAACGGCTCATGGTGTTTTTCGGACCCCCCCGACCGATCTATCTTTGATGGAGGGGGGGGTCTGGAATGGAATATTCTCTGGTGAGCCCTTTTTTTCTCTACGTGGCATCAATTCATTGGTTCATACTTCCACCGCCTATCATTTCTGACATGCCCTGTCACCCCATGACGTCATCATCCACATTTTTTCTAAGAGATCACGTCCCATTACTCTGTCAGTCCCTCTCCCCTTGTCTGCCCTTTACAAGTCCTCTCACCAGGGTCACTCTCCAATCAGCTCCCGCCATGTTACCTGGTCGTATTCGTCATTCATTATTACCTGCCATCTCATGCTCCAAACAACCCATTGGCAATTTATTACTGGCTAACTTATCCATTAGCCCACTAACCTATCCCCTGTTCCCAATGGATATCCCTTCACTCAAAACCACCGTCTCCCTTCTCTCTTCCATTACTTACTGTGTCGTCTCACCAGAAAATAACTTTTCCCATCGCACCAGAGCATTGTTCCCCATTTCTCTCCATTTCAGTCAAACATCCCAAGCCACCATCATCCCCACTAACAACTGTTTGATTTGTAGGTATTTTTACAGCAATGGCACCAAAATCAAAGAGGACAGAAGTGGAGGAAAATCCTTTCCTCCCGCCCCCTGTCGACCTTGACAGGATCCCCCTGGCTGACAAAGACTATTTAATTGCAAACACCAGATGTGAGTTCGACTTCACGGACTTGAAGTCATGGCTCAAAGAGGTTTTCCTTGACAAGAGCGATGGGATTGGTCTCTGGGAGTTGAATCTTCATCTGTATCTGCTCCCCCAGGTTCACCACTTTCCCGAATTCGCCCTCAAATGCCAGGCCCATTATATCCTTGAACAAAGAGCCATTATGTCTTCATCCAGAGAAATTTTTTTCCTCATCACATCAGAAACCATCAACCAGATGCTGCAGATACCCAGAGCTGAGTCCCCCTCACCTTTCAACCTCAAAATCATCACAGAGCTCTACCAGAAGTTGTCTTTCCCACAAAGAGCTCATAATTTTGAGCTTTTTCTAACACAATCCGCTCAGCTCCCCACTACAAACCCCCCTTATCCTTCCTCCCAGTTCTCAGTAAAGGGAAACCAGGTTATCACATCACTATGTGCCTTGCTTGAATATTTTTCGGATCAATGGGTGGACGAACCCATCTTGGGATTTCTGTCCATTTTTTCCACTGATGAGATACCCACTATTCAGTTCAACTACAGTACGTTCCTGGAAGACAACATTCACGAACAATTCATCAACTTCGCCACAGAAGTCATGTTCCGGTATTCTTCAGTACTGGCTTAAATGTTCGTGTTCTTTAAAGCGAACAAATTTTCCTTTTCAATGCAGAAGATCGATAAAGATGGGAGACCATAGGCAGTGATAGCGTGGACTTCGCTGCTCAGACATAACTCTACAGAATTAAGTTTCAAGGAGTTCATCAAGCAGTTCTACCACCTAGTGGTGAGTATGCTCAGCGGCAGACCCGAACCTAGAATTAATGAGGAAATTCAGAGAATTTTACATCTCTCGGACCTTACAAAGATTGGTGATTGGTACCTGTACCAAAAGCACACCGATATCAGAGTGTATGGGTGCAAGTTGGCCTCATATAAATTTCCCAGGTATTTACTCGTGAGGGTTTTTTCCTTGGAATACATAAGGCAAATGATAAATTCAGACGACATACATTTTGTGTCTCTGAAGAAGAAGCAACAACTTAGAATCAAAGGGCAGATTGGATCTTTTATCTGCAATAGCCGAGGCGCTGGGGAGGAAGCAGACAGACTACTTAAAGAGATGAAGTTTTTTGTTAGTTTTGCATGGCACTATGATCCCTGCGGGATAATTTCTGAGATGAGGGTCAAAAATAAAAATATCTCGTACGTCCAAACATCCAGGCATGAGATAGAAAAATTTGTCAACCAAATAGAATCGGAGCCAAATACTCTGGTTGAGACAGAACAATAGGACCTCTCGGTCATTGTCTCACAGACAACCAAACCATAGGCCCCCAAGGAGAAAAGGCCTAGGCAGGATGTGTCACCTTCTATCACTGAAGTATCATTTGAAGAATTTCAACTACATACCAAGAGGCCAAAAATCAGTCCGACACCCGACATGGCTGGTGAAAAGGGAATGCAATCCACTACCACATTGGAGGTTGATCGGTCACTCCTTAGTACAAGAAACAAACAAATCATGACTACAATGTTGCCCAGAAAGCCTACAGATACTCCACCAGCCAGCCAGTCGAGAAAAATAGGACTGAAATTGAGTATTTTTGAGAAGTATGATCTGATCAAGAAGAAAAATCAGACGCTGACCAGTAGCACGTATGCTCAGTTCTGGAAGCAAACATCCATTGTACAACATCGAATGTTGTCTACATTCGACACTGAGAAGGGTAGAATGCACACGGCGTTTCTACAATCATAGGTGCCAGACCCGAAGGTAATCACCGATTACAAAAGGGCAACGCTTGAATTTCATACTAAAGATGTGCATCCAGCTGATCAAATGGATTCGCACAGGAAAACTGGAGAAACGAATTTCTCCACATTGGCACATGCTTCCACTGCTGCCTCCAAGTTACAAGTATCTCTGAATAATGTCCATATGCAGTTGAAGTTGGAAAAAATATCATCCTTTGCCAAGGATAACAGGATTAAGATGTTGGAGGAATTGGTCCTCAAGATCAGATATGATCCCTCGAATGTGAAATCAGTCGAGGAGATTCTCAAAAAGAAAAATTTCGATATAGCATCCCTGAGGAAACAATTGAAATTGCCTCCAACAGAAGATTCACAGGCAAAGGAAATAGCGGAGACAGAAGGGGAGAAGGATGAGATGCTCAAGTTCATCATGGAGCAAAATGCACAGTTGAAAGAAATGGAAGCTGAATTGGAAAAGCTAGTAAAAGAGAAGGAGCAGTGAAAACCCATGGAGGTCATTCCACTGAGTGCAGTTCCTCTCGCAGGAGTGAGCACAACGTTTGTAGCAGAAATCCCCTCGACAATTCCACTGAAACCTATGGAGAAGACATTCGAGCTGGCTAAATCCATGGAGCACATGAATTTGCAAGAAACAGAGATTAGCAGGCTTAAAGAGGATATTGAGAACCTTCAGGAACTCAAATCTACCTTCCAAACTAGATACACCAAGGAGAAACAAACTTCATACAAGCTTAAACATGAATTGCAATAGCTTCAAAAGAAAACAGTGGCGGGAAAAACATGGTTGAGGCCAAAGAAAGTGTATGGATGGACATCACCAATTCCATGAATGAAATATGGCCGATGATACAAATCATGTTCGAGAAAAATGAGCTGGTGCAAAGAAGTCAGCAGGCCATCGAGAAGATAAGAG
>JASDQU010379188.1:0-11258 GCA_032191745.1 Picea mariana | reverse complement strand
AAATTATTGCATATTGTTGTACAAGATATCCAACAAATGCAAGCGGTAATGGAAAGGATATCATTGTGGATGCAAATAAAGATGAGAAGATTTATTTGATTGCCAGAAACAAAGGTTCATCTAGGATGGTGTTGTTCCAAGGTGGCATAGTGTGTAATATCTTGGTTTTGACCCTTGGAATATAATATTTTAAACCATGTATTATTTGTAAATGACGAGGTTATGTCATAGGAGCCAAGCCATGTGGGATGAGTTATAATGACCCCATGTTGTAAAAAAATGTGAAATTCATTGTAAATATTCTTAGTGTGGAGTTCAAGGCTAAGGATTGACTAGTGATTGAATATGAGTCCAAGTAGTGGGCTAGGATTGTGGTGTGGTTATTATGTTTTCCATGGTGTGCTTATGTTTTGAAAATGCATGTATAAAAGGAGATGCATAATATTATAAAGCCACCAAAATTTTTCTTGAGAAAGCAACAAAGGGACTATGATACCACAAGAGGGGCAGAGGAAAGGGCATGCGTGGATTATTTTACCTTGACAATTGTCCTTTAGAGGTACTATCTTCTTGTCCATGCTTCCTTCCAAAATTTCCCATCAATCTTTGACTTGTGCTATCCTTTGACATTTCCCCATGCTTCTTTCTAAGGGTATATTCATCATGCAAGGAATGTATCTCTTGGGGAAAAATATTTTCACTATAGTTCATTGATCACTTCTCCATTCTCCCATGAGCATTCTTCCCCTTCTTGCTCATGGAATAAATTGTGTCAAACCATTGTTGTTATGTCCATAAATATAAAGAGAACCCCATAGAATTATTGTTGGTAAGAGCTAGTGAAAATTAGGGATTGATTCCTAAGAATATGAGAGGATATGAGATGTTTTTCAGGGTAAAACCATGGATGGAATGTCCACAACAACTAAAGAAACCACCATTAAACCCTCAACCTTGTGTTTTTTTCCATTGACTATTTCTACCAAAATTTTCTCCTCTAGGTCATGCCCAATAGGAAATCAACAATCTAGACTCATTTTGCTTGGACCAAAAGGGATGAAGATCCTCAAGGGGCTATTAAGCAAAGAAAGGGAAGATGTTCCTTGAGTTGTGTAGGGTAGTAGAAGAGAATGCCATGGATGATTGATGGATGGATGAGGGCATTGAGAGTTTAGTAGTGAGCATATTGATTTTGTCATGAGCGTTATTGGTTTGAATGAGTGAGATTAGAGCCTCATTAAAGCCTCCTTCACCTTGGTGGTATCACGGTCTAGATTTGGTGTGGAATCCATAGTTGATTCCCGTGGTTGGGTGGTGAATCGCTCCTTAACAACCAGTTTGGTGGAATTGTCTTTAATTACAAATAAGTATTCATAGCTATCGTATGTGAATTTCTTTCTATTTGTAATCTCTTGTGTAATTAACGAATTCAAAATATGCATTGTTATTTCCACAACTATTTTATATTGCATACAACTTATGTTTTATATTGCTGTCAGAGTTCAAATTTATCATAGAAGTTGGTTATTAGAGGATAAAGAACTTAAAATTGGAATCCTTGATGGCCAAGGGAGGCATCCTAGTATGGTACACATTATTGTGGTTGTGTGCATGTGTTGTGAATGATCCAACATACTCAACAATTATGGGACAAACATGGTTTATAATGCATTACTTGGTCCATTTTTTTTTGCCACATTGGTGATTGTCTATAGGCTAGTTCTTTTTCTAATGTAGTGTGGTGAGTTAGGTGCATGAATTAGTCATGCAAGTTAGGTCCATGGGTTAGGTGCATGAGTTAGTTGTGTTTGCTAGGCATGTGGGTTATTTGCATTAGGTGTGTGGACATGGGCGGGTGCATGTGTTATGTGTGTCTCTCATGTGTGTGGATTGTCTAGGTTATGTATTTGGGTCAAGTGCACAAGTTCAATGTGTTGGTTGGTTGTGTGGCTTATGTACATAGGGTAGGTGCATAGGTTAGATATGTGCCCTATGTATGTGGGTTAACTATAAGGGTTTTGTTTGTGTGTTTTGTGCATGGGTTATGTGCCTCATTTATATGCGTGTGTTATGTACATGGGGTATGCACATGGTTTATATGTGGGGGTTGGTTGCATGGGTTTGGGGTGTGCGTTCAGTTTATGTGTTAGGTGTGTGGGTTATGTGTGTAACTAATAATGTTTCTGCGATAGGTGCATTGGTTAGCCATGTGGTTTAAGATTTATAGGTGTGTATATTAGGTGCAAGGGTAGTTGCATGGGTTATGTATGTGGATTAGGTGCATGGGTTAGGTATGTGGGTTATGTGCATTGATTATCTATATGGGTTAATTTCATGGGTTAACTATGGAAATTAGGTGTGTGAGTTAGGTGCATCAAATGTGTGGGTGATGTGCATTATGTTAGTAGGAAATTTTAGTTTAATAGGTTAGGTTAGTGGTTTAGTGACCTTGGTAGAGATTAGTGGTTAGTACTTTAGGGGAATAAGTTCATGGGTTTATATTATAACATCCTGCCTTAATTGAGTACCAACATTTCCTACAATATTAGTGCAATACCTTATGGGTCATCTTTCACCTATGGTTGTTATATATGTGATGTTACATGGTATCATGCTATAGTAGCATATCCCTATGTTGGGATTTCAATCCACATTAATACTCCTCTTCTAAATTGCATGTGTGCGATTGCACATTAAGATTGTTGAGGGTGTGTATGTGTTGTGAATGATCCAACACACATAACGATAATCGAATATAGATGGTTTATTAGGAATTACCAACACGAAAATATTTTTCATTATGATAGTTGGATTTTGTGTAGCATTACCTGCACTAAAATATCACTACTATGATAGTTGGATTTAGTGTAGCATTACCTGAACTAAAATATTCACCATTGAAATAATTGTCTTTGGCATCGTTCTTTCCATGATGTTAGTTTAGTGACTTAGGTGCATGGTTACATGCATGTGTTAGGTGCATGAGATAAATGCATGTGTTGGGTATATGTGTTAGGTGTGTGGGTTGTGTTTGTGGTTTAGGTGTGTGTGTTATTTGTGTGGTTAGGTGTGTGAATTTGGTGTGCAAGTCAGGTGCATGGGTTACATGCATAGGTTTGGTGTGCAAGTCAGGTGCATGGGTTATATGCATATGTTTGGTGAGTGGATAAGCTATGTTGGTTACACAGATGGGTTAGGTCCAAGTCACATGGGAAGATGGAATCATCATATGTGGTCATGCTTTGTCATTGTCTTTGGACATAACCCAAAATAAACCATGTAGCTAGCCCATGCACCTAGTCCATGTACACAAGAGACACACAAATAATACACCTACTCACACACCAAACCCATAAACCCATGAACATAAACAACACACCTAACTTATGTGATGCACCTACCAATGTCCTAACCCACATAGAAAACATGATGACAAATTGAACACAAACACAACGCTAAATAGATGCAAAATATGAAAATTGATGAAAAAATGGACGCATTAGGATGCAAAAGTTGACACAAAGAAGTATCAATTCAGACACTAAATAGATGTAAACATAAAAGAAGGTGCAAAAATGGATGTAGAAGGGCACAACAAAAATGACAACAGAGGATTGTTGTCACTTTCCAATTTGGATAGAAGAGGATGCAAATAAGGAAGCTACACGCTTGTATTGTCCTGGTGATTATATCTATTTTTCAACTTGACCGAGTCAAAATGTTTAAAGAAACTACGGAAAAGAAATAATAAAAAAAAGAAATGGAGAAACATTTTGTAAAGGAAATAAAGAAGGAATATACATACCTTAGAACTATCTATTGTTGATTTCATATCCTCCTAATGTCCTCTTTGAACAATTTGATCTCCTCCTCGTGGTGTCTTATTTTCTAAATCCATTAAGATGGCACACTAGTTCTCTAGTTTAGGTATGGAGCACCATGTTTCCTATTTGTTAAGAGTAATATAAACAAAACCTTTGCATACATTTTTCGTGGAGGTTATATTTTAGTGAATGTTTGGTATATGGTATTTTCTGAAGGATTTTTTTTTGAAACATGGTGCTTCTATCCTATGCATGAGCACTGGTGCGCCAAACCAAATAAGGAGCATGAGTGCACCTAAATTAGAATCAAAGAACTGATGATTCTTTTTTATCACCAAACCAAACTAGTAAATTCTATTTAGTAGAGTGAAGAAATGTATACATAGGCCACTCGACTGTTGGTTTGCTGCTAGGGAAACTAGACCAACAACAATGTAGCAACTTGTTTGTCCAGATAGTTTGAACTAAGTTTTGAGATAAAAAAAAATTGCATATCTATGAAACAGTCTGAATATTTAACTATCCTTATACATTGATTCCATAGAGTAAAGTAAATGTGCCTAAAGAAATCAAAATGTCGATCATTTAGAAGAAGACTATTTAGGAGAGAGGCCACCTACCCTCTCATGGAGTGTCTGGTCCCGAGGCTAGGGGGAGTTGACCTGCTGGAATTCCTCATGATGTTCTTGGGCCTCCATGCGAGTACAAATATCTTGAATTTGATGACGAATCTTGACCAACTGCTCCACAATTTATTCCTTGTCCTCTTCACTATCCAACAAAATTTTACCCAGGAATGCTTTAATATGCTAGTATAAGTTGAATGTTTTCAAATACTTTGTATCCCTAGCTCTTGAGTTGCCCACGTTAGGAATCCAAGTACCAATCTCAACATCTACTTCCCAGTTGTGCACATTGGCACGCTCTTGATGGACCTCAACTTCCATAGTAGCAAGTGCATTTTGAATGCATAGGGGAATCAATTCCTAAAACTCATTGGCTGCCTCTTGTGCTAAGTGTAACGAAAAATAGTCAGGGGGAGAGTGAGACCCCTTTCATATAAAATGATAACCAAAATCACAACTTCAAAACAACTTAAGACAATTATATTTGTGGGACGGATTGTCATGTTGCAATTGTAATGCCGCTCCATGAGAAGAGCCTCCATCATATATGAGTAATGAGAATTAATAGCACACATTTCCTTATCAATAACATCGTACGAGGAGGCTAAATGTTGAGTACTATCCAACATCAGGGATGATTTTTCCCACAAGCTCTCCTTAATTCCCATAATCATCATAAACATTGTCTTCCAGGTGGAGTGAATCCATGCTGGCAACCATCCTCTAGTTGTCCCTTCTCGACGGGGTGCTTCTATCCTTGTGTTTCATACCTGAAACCCCATCCAAGGCCTCAAAGAACTGATGATGAAAAACATGGAAAACTTCGATATTTTTACTTAAAACTATGAAAAATTCAAACCAATGATATCCTAAGCTCAATTCTTTTTTACTACATTAAATATTAATTACTCATACTTATTTTACTTTTTGCTGAATTATAGTAGAAGATAAGTTTAGGTGGTGGTATCACATGACTAGTTACGAAAATTTCTCATTCGACTTTGAGGGAACTCCAAGTCCACCAAGCCCTCTTATACTTCTTACAATAAGTTTCACTTCTATTGCAATTTTACTTGTTTGATTTGCTATTAAACATTGGCACATGTATATACCTAAGTTTGATTCCTTCTACCTTGAATTTTTTTGGATATTGCTATTGATACATGATTAAGTACACCAACATCATCCACACTTCCAAGTGCATCGAGTTCTCTCATCACTCTAATTGTAAATGTCATTTCTACAATGCTATAAAATAGGTTTTTGGTGACAGTTAGACTTGCGATGATATAATAAGGATTGTTGCAAAGCTACTTATGGTAGTGATAATTTAATGACTATCACCAATAATATACTTCATGATGGTCACTAAATGACCATTTCTAAAGATGCTTCTACTAACAAAAATGATGATGACCCTTTAAATATAATCTCCAATTCCTTTTTGGCGGGAAATTGGTGAAAGTATTTCTAAAATTGTTGACGGTTCTTATTTTGGCAACAATCCCTCAATTTGATAAGCAAATAAATTTTACTATGTAGATAGAATTGTTTCTCCATGTTTCAAATTCCTTAAGCGAAGTTCATCTTTAGGATATGAGATGGACAAAGTCAAGAATTCTAAGGCACCAATACATGCATAAATGGATGTATTTTATTGCAAAAGCATGTATTAATAATAAACAAGGTTAGCTCCTATTAATGAGAATTAATAGCGCACATTTCCTTATCAATAACATCGTACAAGGAGGCTAAATGTTGAGTATAATCCAACATCAGGGATGATTTTTCCTACAAGCTCTCCTTAATTCCCATAATCATCGTAAACATTGTCTTCAAGGTGGAGTGAATCCAGGCTTCCAACCATCCTCTCGTTATCACTACTCGACGTGGTGCTTCTATTCTTGTGTTGCATACCTGAAACCAAATCCAAGGCCTCAAATAACTGATGATGAAAAACATGGAAAACTTCAGTATTTTTACTTAAAACTGTGAAAACTTCAAACCAATTATATCCTAATCTTAACTCTTTTTTACTACATTAAATATTAATTACTCATACTTATTTTACTTTTTTGTTGAATTATAGTAGAAGATAAGTTTAGGTGGTGGTATCACATGAATAGTTATGAAAACTTATCATTCAACTTTGAGGGAACTCCAAGCCCACCAAGCCCTCCTATCCTTCTTACAATAAGTCTCACTTCTATTGCAATTTTACTTGTTTGATTTGCTATTAAACATATTGGCACATCTATATACCTAAGTTTGATTCCTTCTACCTTGACATTTTTTGGATATTGCTATTGATACACAATTAAGTACACCGACATCATCCACACTTCCAAGTGCATCAAGTTCTCCCATCACTCTTATTGTAAATGTCATTTCTAAACTACTATAAAATAGGTTTTTGGTGACAGTTAGGCTTGCGATGATATAATAAGGATTGGTGCAAAGCTACTTATGGTAGTGGTAATTTAATGACTATCACCAATAAGATACTTCATGATGGTCACTAAATGACCATTGCTAAATATGCTTATACTAACAAAAACGACGATGACCCTTTAAATATAATCTCCAATTCCTTTTTGGCGGGAAATTAGTGAAAATATTTCTAAAATTGTTGACGGTTCTTATTTTGGCAACAATCCCTCAATTTTATAAGCAAATAAATTTTACTATGTAGATACAATTGTTTCTTGATGCTTCAAATTCCTTAAGCGAAGTTCATCCTCAGGATATGAGATAGAAAAAGTCAAGAATGCTAAGGCGCCAATACATGCATAAATAAATGTATTTTATTGCAAAATCATGTATTAATAATAAACAAGGTCATCTCCTATTCTTTACTTCCTTCAATGGGTCGACACCTAAAGATCCGGTAGCATTTTAACCAATTCTAGCTTGGATGATTGGTTTCTAGGGATCACTAATTTTTAATTCATCAGTTATTGTTATGCTTTTATATTTCCAACACCTCTTTTATGATCAATTGAAGCAATTACGTTCATCTTCTCAAAACATACACAATGTTTTGTCAATTTCAAGTGCTCAACTAATGCATATTTGTTTATATGATTTCACATTATCATTGCTTGGTGTTTCTTTATCATAATATTCACTGACTAACCTATTTCCCCAATATACTCTTGGTGAATATTAGGATAAAGGAGCACCGAGCAGTGATTATGCAATATCACATAAACAAATCTACATTTGTTGAGCACTTAAAGTTGAGAAAACGTGATATCTGTTTTGAGAACACAAAAGTAATTGCTTTTGTCGATCATTATAATAAAAGACACATAAGGGAGGAGGTGGAAATATAAAAGCATAATAATAACTTACATAGAGAGGATGGGTAAAAAATAAGTGATACTTGGAAACTGATCATCCAAATTAGAATTGGTTAAAATGCTACCATCTCTTTAGATGCTGATCCATTGAAGCAATAAAAGAATATGAGCCGAGATTGTTTGTTATTAATATGTGTTTTTGCAATAAAATACATGTATTTATGCTTGTATTAATGCCTTAACATTCTTTACATGGTCCATCTCACATCATGATGTTGAACTTCACTTAAAGAGTTTGAAACATCAAGAAACAATTAAATCTACACAGTAAAATTCCTCTATTTATCAAATTTTGGACTCGTGGAAGTTATGAGCAACCTCTGCAATCTAAACACTCAATTTCCATTTCTAAAAACTCCATTAAAATAATGGTGATGGTCACTAATAATCTTAGAAGATCTTCACTTAGTGCCGGTGACAGTCACTAAGTTTTGAACATTGAAGGTTAAAAGTGGGACCCTTATTTAGGATGCTTGGTGATGGACTCATGCCCATAGAACCTCTCATGAAGAAAGTATAAATTAAGATATTTTCCATATTTAAGAAAACATAGCATTTTTTTTAGCATTTCATCACCGTGTCGAACATAAGTGTCTAAGGCATGCAAACAAATGGTGTTATTTGGTTGTGTCCAGAGGTGTAGTCCCTCTATGTAGATAGAAGAATGCCTCATACAATACTAATCCCTTTTCTAAACAATTAAAGGACTTATAAATATAGCAAAACTATTAATTTGGTATTTTTTTTACTAGTGTATGCATATTACAAAAAAACATGTTTAGCAATAACAATTTTTAAATGATTTATTTATTATTATTATTATTATTATTTATTGTATGTTTTTTCTATTGCAAGTCTCATAGGTTTCATTGACCATTTCTTCGGAAACACTTGCTATAGTTTATGTATAACCTGATTCTCAGAGTCACTGGATTGATTTATGTATTGTAAATGGAAAGAACGTCTATATGTTCTTTCCATTAAATCCTTCATAGTTTTATAAAAAAATCCCCCCTTTCATTAACTTCCAACACCACTCTAGTTGAATTAAGGACCAATTCATCATCATTTACATCCTTCATAATTTTTATCTCCTTAGGATGACCTTTTATTCCCTCGTTGTTAGTCTTTGCACAACATTCAACAAATGCAAAAATGAATGTTTGATGCATGTTAGCGATTACTATTAAGAAGTGCATTTATAGTAAAAAGAAAAAAAAACATGTTGATCACTTTTTGATCCACCTAATTCCTATCTTTGCAACATTTTCATAAAACTTTTACATTATTTTACACTCAAATTTCAATCAATATTTTGGATTTTCTTCAACTTTTTACTCTACATGACATACATTAACCAATACACATCATTTAAACCTACAGATAATTCAAATATATTACTTTCATATTGAAATTTAAAAGAACTTGCATGTTTTCTTCTTGAGATATACTTCCCTTGCCTTCATTGCTACAAGTGTTTTTGTCTATTCTTCTATCAACCATTTTTTATCAATAAAAACCTTGCATAATGAAATGCACAAATTATGAACTATATTTTACAAACTAAGTAACGAGTTTTATGCTAAAATTGTTTTCGGGTTAGGTGGTGCACACTGTATAGTAACATGCACCAATACTTAAGACATAGTTAAGCATTGGTGCATAATTATTATATAGTGCATATCAATAAACTCTGTAATATTTTTAAAAATTGACATCATCAAAATGGTGCTCTTAATACAATGCTTTGCACCAATGTGTCTTCTTAGTACATTGTGCACTACTAAATTAAATATTTTTATAAAAAAAGTTGTTCCAAACAATGTTCTTTAAATAATAAATGCATCAGTGCCTTGATACTGTACAATACACACTGTGAAAATTAAAAAAAAAAATCGATAATGACAAGGTTTGGGATCCAATACAATGAGTAGTCCCAATTCAACGAATATCTGAAGTCCCATATACAAATACACAAAGCCACCAAATATTCATTGCCTAAAAAAAATAAATTGAATCTCAAATAGTAGAGAGAATAAACCCCAATGCTAGAGTTTGTAGCAACATAAAACAAAAGAAAAACAACAAGAAAACTAGGGTTTGTGGTGCTAAGGGTAACTCTAAAGCTCTCTTATTTTCTTGAAAATGCATTGTAAATAGTAATAGCAATAAATAAAATATATCAAATTTTTGAATTAATTGAGGGTAGATTTTAGATGAATAGAATGTAGTTCATACCTTAAATTTCCCCTCTGCAGATTTGTATGTGACCTACGAAAATCCCTTGCAAATTTGGCTCTTCAAAAAAATATATCCCTTCGAAAGTCTTCCCTGGTAAATCTCTCTTGCCGAAGTCTMCCCTCTAACGTTTGACAAAATAGTGCAATAAGAAATAAGGTTTTTCTTTTATGAACTTTTACAAAATGAAATTCTTGCTCATTTTTTCATTTGATATTTTGGCACATTGATGATGAATGAGTGCACTATTTTTTTCCAGTTTGGTTAGTGGTGTGCCTTACAGAATTAAGCGCATTGGTGCGTTATATTGAATTAAACACACTGAATAAATATGATACAATGAAAATATAAGTGGAAACCTTTATAATTAGAACTTCGTGGAGGGTTATTATTGGTGCATATCATAATGTAGTGCACCGATGTGTGTGTGTGTGCCCTAATGTGTTAAATATGAATTAGGTGCACGGGTGACTAAAAAAGACCTTCAAATCTTCGTTTGAAGTAAGAATGTTGCATGCTTCCCAATTTTTCTTTTAAAAATGTAGGTTCACGTATTCAAATTATGGTTTTGGATCAAATACAAAGAAAAAATAGGTGATAATAAAAAATGGTTAATTCTTTAAATTCCAATTCATTCCATATCATTACAACATCAAGTTCTCCACCATTTGCAATAAGTCCATATTCTATTTACATTTTGATTATTTGATTGAATTTATGATGTTTTTGCATGTGCATCTGAATAATTATGCATTGAATTTTGCAAGATCATGATTCAGATTTGAGTTTAGATGCACATGGTATTCCACCAATCCAAAAACATCACAAGATTTTATCAAGAGAAAGATACAATGGATAGAGAGTATATGAAAATGAAGAGCCAATTTACCTTTCCAATTGTAACATGTCATCTTCCAACAACCATCCTCGACCAATGGTACTTCATTATGAACTAGATCTCTTTTATAAAATGTTAGTAATATGTGGCTATTCAAATTGTAAAGGGATGAAGGTGAAACCTCAACCTATCACACTATCCCATTATATTAATCATTCACTACGCAAAGTTGATGATCTAATACCTCCCACTGGGGTCAATGATCCAATAGGTGATATAAAAAAGAAACATGGGACCACTTCCATATGCTCTTTTTTTGAAAATTTGGAAGACAAATCAACTATGTTTCATCCTAAATTGATAAACCCAT
>JASDQU010379187.1:0-11258 GCA_032191745.1 Picea mariana | reverse complement strand
AGAGCAGAAGAAATGAAAGTGGTGGAACTCAAAGGAAGTCATCATGAACAATTCAGGTACCTTCTAGGTATAAAGATTATGCATTGATGACACAAGTAATGAATGTTGTGGAACCTTTTACTTATGAACAAGCTAAAGATCATAAGGAATGGAAAAATGCAATGAATGAAGAATATGAATCAATAATGAAGAATGAAACGTGGGAATTATCAAAACTTCCTGAAAAAAAAGTTCCCATGGGATGTAAATGGTTGTATAAAACCAAATTTAATGCAGATGGAAGTGTTGACAAATATAAGGCTAGATTAGTTGCAAAAGGGTATTCACAAAAGGAAGGAATTGATTATGAGGACACTTTTGCACCTATAGCTAAGTTAAATACAATTAGAGTCATGATTGCATTAGCTACACAACATAATTGGAAAATACATCAGTTAGATGTTAAAACTACATTTATGGATGGTGCTTTAAAAGAAGAAGTTTATTTCGTTCAACCTGAAGGATTTATAAAGAAAGGACAAGAGGATCTTGTGTGTAAACTAAAGAAAGCTCTATATGGTTTAAAACAAGCACCCAGATCTTGGTATATCAAAATTGATTCATTCTTTGCTCAAAAAGGTTTTGTGAAAAGCAAAAATGATCCTAATTTATATGTCAAAAAGGATGAAAATGGGAATGTTGCTTTGGTATCTTTATATGTTGATGATTTCATTATAACAAGCAATGCTTCTCACTTGATTGAAGATATTGAAATTCAGTTATCACAGATGTTTGAAACGAAGGATCTTGGTGAAATACATTATTGTTTAGGTCTGGAAATATGGAGAGAAGATGGTAAAACAATGGTCACTCAAAGTAAATACATAAGGGAAATACTGGAAAGATTCAATATGAATGAATGCAAGGCAGTGTCAACACCTTTAGAACAGAATGCAAAGTTATCTAGTGTTGATGAAACTAAAGAAGAAAATGGTACTCTGTATCGCCAGTTGGTGGGAAGTTTGAACTATCTCACTACTACCAGACCAGACATAGCATATTCAGTCAGCATCCTTAGTCAGTTCATGGCTAAGCCACTTGAAAGCCACTGGGTAGCTGCAAAGAAAGTCCTTCGATATATGAAAGGAAATGTTAATTTTGGTATTATGTATACTGATAATTGTGATGTTGAGTTGGCAGGTTACTCTGATTCAGATTGGGCTAGAAATCCCGATGACAGAAAATCAACTTCAGGATATGCATTCAACATTGGTATAGGGGTCGTGTCTTGGAGCAGTAAGAAACAACGAACTGTTTCTTTATCATCAACAGAAGCTGAATACAAAGCTCTATGTAATGCTACATGTGAAGTTGTTTCGTTAAGAAGAATTCTTGAAGATATTGGCAATAAGCAAATGAAGCCTACTGTTCTCAAATGTGACAATCAAAGTTCTATTAAATTGGCACACAACCCAATTTATCATGCTAGAACAAAGCATATTGAAATCCAACATCATTTGTAAGAGAAAAGATACAAGAGAAGGAAATTGACTTGACCTACTGTAATACCACTGAGAATGTGGATGACATCTTTACCAAGCCTCTTGGAAAGATGAGTTTTGAAGAATGTAGGAAACAGTTAGGTGTGGTAGATAATCCATTTCTCCATTAATGGGAAGAGTTGGAATAATAATGTCAAAATGCTTAAATTAGTATTCTGTTAGATTGTTAGGATACGTGTAAGTAGAGATCCTACTTCTAAGGAGTTAGTTAACAGCTCACAGAGCTTATAAATGTAATCCTTTTTTGATTAATGAGATGAGTGAAATCGTGAGTTCTACCTCACTTTCTATTTGAATGATTATTTATGTATAATCCGAGTGCTCCAGGGGCTTTTCAACATGTTGAATCCATTTCTGCCTTCAAAAATGGATTTTAAACAACAAAACATAGTGATTTCGTGCGTATTTATGTAGTCAAATTCTGACAAAAAAAACCATTTCCTAGAACAATTAGATAACATCTTGATTATTTGAAGTGAAGGGAGGGAGGGTGCTAATTCTTTTTTTTCCTTGAATTTTATCCATAGATGATTTTATGGGCTAAATTTCGCTCATGGGCTAATTTTCCATGGTTTTTCCAAAAATGAGATTCTCTATTTTAAAAATGATTCGCCCAAATTTTATAGGATAAAATTATTTTACCTTAAAAATCACCAAAATTTTATAAAAAAATGTATAAAATACTTAGAAATTTGAATATTTTTAAAAAAATATCGCCAAACATTTATAGTTGACATATGAAGGATTAGTAATATTGGCCAAGGTTTTTACATTTTAAAATAAATTTCCATCCTTAAAATCATCCCTGATTTTATCCTTCTTTTTAAGTTTTTTTAGACGATGGGAGGAGGCATCATCATCTTGCCCCATGTACCTTAATTTATTATACCTGCCTTTGACAATGTGTATTTTAATTACTTTTTAGTCAAATAGTATTGACTTTCTATTAGTTACTTGAAATTGTTAAAAGATTTCAAAAAATTGTTAATTTTCTTTTATTAATTTTTTTTTTTTTTTAAAAACATATTTTTTAATTTATAAAATTTGAAATACTTAATTTTTAGTTGGTTGAATACAATGACTTGACTAATTTTATCTAGTTTCAATAAGAATTGGATTAAAATATTTAATTTAAAAAAAAAATCTATTAAACAACTACCTAGTCATCACTTTAATTTGTGATTTAATGTTATGGTACTTGTTGATTTAATGTTATCATACTTGTTGCTATAGTTTTTTAAGGCAATCTAACTGTATGCAATAGTTTAATTCTTAAATTGTAACTTTGAAATTTATGTTTTTCTGGCCTGAAATTAATGTCGACCTCTTACAGTGTACCATTGACAATTTTCTCAGTGGGAGAATGCGTGATCATTTAATGAAAGTGCGAATGGCATTATTTAACCCTAGGTCCAAAACACTGTGACTAAAGTTATTAAGGTATGTGTTTCATCCCAAAGATGTTTCACGGTTCCATTCACATGATTTTTAAATTATGACCTACCAAACTAGACATAAAAGAGCATTTGTGTACTTCACCGAATTTTTGTTAAAATAATAAATAAATTTATTTTCCGATAAATATTGCTCTACATAAGGGTCAACTAAATGAATGTAAAGAACTGATTTTTGTTAATTTTTTTTATTTTAAAATGAATTTTATTTTCGACAAATATTTTTATACATGAGAATTAATTAATTTATTCACATCATATCATGATGATTAATTTAATCACATAATTAATAAAAATATATATATATTTAAATTTAGAAATTAAAAAAAAATTTAAATAAATATTTTTTTTTTAAATAAAAAGTATTGTATTACCTTGCGTTAGCAAAAATCACACATGTCTAAGTATACAATAGAGCATGCTACTTGTTCTACCACATTAGTGGAAACCAAAACACGTGGACACTATTGTTCATAAACCTTAAAGACATCTATCAAAAACATGGGGACTTGCCACATGTTCTGCCACAAGCGTGGAAACCAGAATAGGCGGTGGACTGAGTGCCCCAACCAACTAGTGAACTAGAAACAGAGTTTGTGATGCACAAAATACTTAACACTAAGACTAGAGAAAAAACCTGTAAGAACACTAGACATGAGGTGAACCCGGGCGTCCATCCTGGCGAAGTCGGAAGACGAAAGGCTAGCAACAAGTCAAGCATCGACTTTTCACAGGCTCGCTTGATAAGGAGTTGTGCAGGACGTCCAAGCGCTTGTTGAGGGTGCGCTGGTTGTGAAAATGATCTGCCAAATCCTTGCGCATCTCGAAGATCAAGGCTAGGTGGTCTTCCATGAGCCTATAAGAGCTGGGAGTCAGGTGAGCATGCTCTTCAGTGTCGTCTTCTTTCTAGCATTCATCCCAGTTTGTTCTAGGGTCCTCTTCCATGGTAGCAGCGGAAAAATCCTTAGCAACTATAGAATTCATAGCAGAGTCCTCTTCCATAGTAGCAACATAATTCTTTCCAGAGTGCTCCTCCTGAAGAGGAATTTCCTCTTCCACGATGCAGCCTGTCTCGGTTGGCTACTGGAAAATTAAAGGAGTGGTGGTGCAAGTATTCGGTCGTTGTTCCAAGGTGGCTGTCGGAAAAAATGGAAGAATTTCCTCCTAATTGGGCAAAATTTCCTGTGGAGACCCTCTGCGTTTGATGGATGGGGCTTCGGTTGAGCCGCCTCATGCCAATTCTGATAAGAGGAGGGTGAGTGGTCTGAACTGCTGCTTGGGATGAGAGCGAGAGAGGCTGGTCCCGGGCGTTTTTGCCTGCCAAACTGGCTGTAATAGGTTGGCCCTTGTTGGGAATTACCTCTCTCGCGAGGCATGGCTAAACAGAGCACAGGGAGAATGCAATCAGCAGTGGTGTGAGGAGGAGACAGAGGATGGAAAGCCAAGGCGCTGAGCAAAGCAAGCAGAATTAGATAGTGAACTGTGGCCAAATACCAAATATAAGACCCCCTGCAGGATGAGAAGAGCAGGAGGACGGAGGAGTTGATGGTTTTGGTAGCCATAAGTGTTGGAGTAATGGCCATTCGATGTATCGTACCGGTGCTGAGGAGCTGAACCTGAGTCTCCATTAAGACCTAACGCACTAAGCCTTGGCATAAGTGAAAGCTATACATCACGACTGGACAGGGGAGGAGGGTGGCAACAAGGGGCCTTAACTAGCCTTGTATCCACCCCAATTGTTGACGAGTGTGCTCCATGTGTCACCCCATCAGGGGAAAATAAATAGTTAATATAAACTACAAACAAATTTATAAAATAGTAAGAAAATTAGTAAAATAATTACAAAATTAAACCCATACTAATGGCTCTTAACATAAATATTTATTTTGATTTCACCCATTAATATTTGATTTTCTAAGGATGTGAAGTTTTTTTTTTTCATAATACCTTTAAAGTAAGCTAAACAATTAATGGTAGAATCGTATCATAAGCCAAAACAAATTTGAAAACTATTGATGAATAATGAATATTATCTTAAAAAGGAGTCGTGGAACTACTTGAATAAATGGAAACATGTCGCGAACCTTATAGTAAAGTTTTAGCTTTGGATGGCTTTGGGCACCTTTGTTATATGATCACCTTGGTGGTCATTGATCAATATAGACAGATACAACATAAGGATGATCACTAGAAAAGTTAGTTTTGGACGTCCTTACACGACAACAAGAAACACCACAAACACACTAAGAGCCCTTGCTTAGACTGAGTGCTCCACACACTTTGAAAACTCGCATTAGTTAGACATCCCAAGAAAGGCTTAAAAGAGAACTTGGAGAAGGAAAACAAAAATAATTAACGTATATGACCTTGTCCATAGACATGTTCTGAGAATAACGAACAAAGTGGCCAAGAAAAATTTACTAGCTTATAAATAGCTTGGGCACAATAGTCAAATGCCTATCAAGGAAAACTATCCCAATTCATCTATGTTTTCTTTTCCTATTATTTCAATATTATTTTCTCTCATTTTTACGTTTCTTTTTGCCTTTCCTTTAGCTCCATAGAAACTCATTTCTACGTTGTTATTATACCTATTGATGACGATATATTATAATTGTTTCTTGGTCAAACTACTGACTTTCATTAATTGTTTTTAATATAAAAAATTTGCTAAAATTTTTCATAGTTGTAAAATAAATATATATTAAATTAAATATTTTTCATAGTTGTAAAATAAATATATATTAAATTAAATATTTATAGATAATAAAATAAAATTTTAAATATTATATTCTTATTTTATGATTGATTAAAATGATCAATATAACTAATTTTATTTGAAAGTTAATTGTTAAAAATAAAATAAAATACAATTTTCCATAGTTTACAAATTTAAAAATAAATTGCATTCCGTTAATTTTTATTATTAATTCATTAATTCACTCAAAGTTGAAAAGACGGATGTCCAAGATGGTCTGCATTTGTTTAATAACAACAATGTCAAAAGCTCATAAATGCGATCAACATCGAATATATTTATGGTAATCTTAAGTTTATATTTTCATTATTGTATAACATGGGAATTATTTGATTCAATTTTGAATTTAAATTATAAACATATTTTAGTTTAGTTTTTATTCAGAGTTTATTTTAATTTAAATTTGAGATCAAAATTTGTTATATATATATATATATATATATATTTGTGAAGAATTGAAATTTTGTCATTTTTACAAATTGAAACTAAATTTGATATAGACAAATTAGCTTATTATCTAGAATTAAATATTTACATATTATATAACGAATTTGAATTTTAAAATTATCCTTTTTTTTTTAATTCACTATAAGATTTTATATTACTTCCTCGAAAACTTCATATAAAACATATATCTGTTGGTTTGCCAAAATGGAAACTAGACCAATTGTATTTAATCACTGTTTTTTCTTGTTTATTCTGTATCAAAGTTCTTCTAAATCAACTACAACTTTGATAACTAAACTACTATTATGGAAACTAGACATATAACAACCTTCCATATTGAAAACAAAACCTGCAAATAAACTTCTAGAGAGCCAAAAGGGAGACCAGTTTGACTTATACTCCTACACTCTAAGTGTATTTTGACTAAATTGTTCTGCATTTTAAAACTAAAAAAACTTGGGACCGCTCCACTCCTACAACTTGTCCTTTACTTTAGTCCTTCGGAGACACCACCTGAACCTTTCGGATCTGAGTTGGTGACCCATGGTCGTTCGCAGGCGTAATGTCCATATGGTGGACATACCTCAGGTGTAGGTTGAACTGCGTTGCCATTCTCTCTCTCTTGCTTGCTTTGTTGGATTTTTTTGATATCTACCAACAATTTCACTATGGTCTCCAACCCACTAACTCGACGCTGGATATATTCTACCAAGGTCTTCAGCTCCCACTGGTCCTCCATACGTGTTTCCTCACTATTTTCCTTCACCTTTCCTATCAGCATCTTTGTATGCCACGCCATCACGAGAGTTTTATGATAGAGAGTATCTCGGGTGCGATTTGTCCCCGTATCTATAATCCAGTCCACCTCCTGAGCAACTTTGTTTTTTCCTTTTCCCTCTCATTCGATCTTGAGCACCTCTTCCCATTTTTTAACTGTTTCTTTTCCTTTCTGTGGAACTGTGGATTGATACATCCGAGCAACATCCCTTGTTGTATTCTTGATCCTTGTCTTTTTTCAGGAACTCTCTGGTTGGGAATCCCTGAGCAGGCTACCTTTCCCAGTTGTATATTTCATATGCGCCATCTTGTTAACTACTCCACTCTCTATACCTCTGGCACTCACTTGACTCAAAACACTACTCTTCCGCATGGTCCTGTTTTCTGCATTGCCTTTAAACTCTTCAAAGGATCTTTGAGAGGTGTGGATAACCAAAACGACAACCTGTATAAAACAATCTCCTACATGATTGCATATATCTCTTAATGATCCTCCCTTTAAATTTTCTTTATGGGTGAAATGAATACCAGGCATGGCTCCTCGTGCCATTATCCTTCCTTTGGTACTTCTCCTACCCCTTCCTATGTTGTGAGCAAAGCGACTTGTCCTCTTAGGTACGAACCAATCCTTTGATGAAGCGATCTACTTAAAGCCATTCCCAAAATTTGCTAGCCTCTTATGCTTATGATTTCCTTTGCATCGCCTGTGCCTGCCTCCAAATTTACCCACTTTATCAATCATTTTATCCTGTACCTCTACCTGCCTTGCTATACTAATCATGTCATGTCGTCGCATGAGGTCTAATTTCCATGTGGACTATATCCCCCATCCCTTCCGGGTCCCCCTCCGGATTCGTGTGACACTCGCTTCCAACTATGTGGCTATCATCTCAGTTACTACCACAATGGTCTTGTGTTGCCAGATGTTCGAAATCTGTTTTGCGTTGGTCAATTGGAACTTGTGTCCAAGCCTCGTCCAACATCTTGCCTTCCTGGTTCACTCCCTCATTGACTAACCTGTCTTCCAATGCATTTGCAGACCTTCTCACCCACTTGAATTCAATTGAGAACAATGTTTGCAAGTGCTTCTGTATTCTTTGCAAGATATTTGCAAGGCACTAGTGCGTTATTATCTTGCCAATATTAGTTCCACACTGTAATCTTCCCGCCGTTCCTATAACAAATGTTGAATCTCCTTCTACTGTAACATTGACATAGCCTTCTCTTATCAATATTTCCAGCCCCTGTTCTAGTGCAAAAAATTTCGCTGGATTATTTGTTGTGTTTCCAACGTTGGTGGCATATAGACAAATTATCTCCCCCTCGTTGTCACAGATCACTCTTCCCGCTCCAGCCTTTCCAGGATTTCCTTTTGACGCTCCATCGAAATTCAATTTTAGGAAACCTATCTAGGGTGGAATCCAAGATTTGGCTCCATTGTGGACGTGCGAATCTTGGTGAGTAGGTATGTTGAATCTCTGATCATTCAACTGTAAAATTTGCATAACTTGAAGATCTTGGGATGATGGTTTTTTTTTTGTAGAATGACCATTCCTACTCATAACAGTATCCCTTAGTTGAGTTTTGATAGATTCTATCACCTTGGTGAATGGGAGGGCTTCATTGTTGAAGATTTTCTTGTTTCTTTCCTTCCATATTGCCCAAATGACGATCCCTGAACTTAATCCCGAACATAGGTTGACAATTTCGTTTTAAATATAATGTACCCTCCAATTCCTCAAAGTTGCTTGGATGTCATCTTTAATTCTGTTAGTCTGTCGATATAATATAGCTACCTAGTCCCAAACGTCCGTTGTGTAGGGGCATCCATCCAGTAGATGGTTTCTTGTCTCCTCCTATGCTTCACACATGTGGCATCTTGAGGGGCCATTTAGACCTCTTTTTACTAGATTCTCCCATGTTAGGATTTTTTTGTGTAGGACCAACCACTTAAAGTGATCCGAAATAGGATCCAGAAGCCTGATAGGGCTTGAAAAATGCTAAAAAATGAACGTGCTTGGAATGCGACGAAACCTGTGCCATTGCGTTTGTCTCGTCTTCCTAATTCCGGTGGTATATTTACTTCGTCAAACGGACTCCGTATGGAGAAGATATCGCGTTCTGTCTGATAAGGCAAACAGGCAAAAAAATTTGTTGATTGTGCAGTCCGTACAGTCTGTACGGACGCTGGCGTGGCATGTTCGTACGTGCGACACATGGCAGGTCCATACAGAGGACATGTGGCAGCACCAGGGAGTGACACGTGGTAGGCAGATTTGGACATTTGGGCGTACAGTTGGACCAATTCCGATGTGACACGTGTCACCACTGAAAGGGTGACATGTGGCATGGGTGACGTCAGCAGCTGACATGGCAGGCTGACGCGGCAGGTGACAAGGCAATATGGATAGTTGACGTGGCGGCAGACGTGGGTGAATCAGAGGCTGACACGTGTCAGTTTGTGGTTGGTTGGTAAGGTGCCACGTGGCCTAGTCAAGGGCTGCCACGTGGCACCCCATGGTTGGTTATTGGTTTATTGGTAAAATTGGCATGGTCGGGGGTCAAACCCGCGACCTCCCAGTGGGCTATGAACTGGCAGGGTAGGGCTAACCGCCCGCCCGCCGTGTGGTTCTTGTTAACCAAATGTAAAACAATTTATTTGAATTAAATAAATGGAATAGCCGGCGAGGAAAAGGGTTGGGGCTTAGCCCCAACCCTCGACATATACCACATGACTGTGCAATGGAACCGGAGCGCAGGAGTGATTGGGACTAGCCCCGGGTTTCGGGAGGTTACCATGTGACCCGAAACATACCAACGCGTGCGGTTACAATTTTAAAGCCACGGTTCCGTTACATGCCACATGACCCGGGACTGGACCGAGAACAAAGGGGCTAGCGCATAGCCTATGGGCTCGCGCTCGGCCCAAAATAGCCCATGCGACCAAGAATCAAGGGCGCGCGCTAGGGATAAGGGGCTAGCGCCTGATTTGTTGCAAAAAGTGGGTTTTGTTATAAAGTATTTGGTTTTTTATTAATATTATGCCTATTATTAGCAGATTCTCTCCATTTTTGGGGGATATTGGGCATTTTTGGAGGCCAAATTCTTGGAGGAAGTTGGAGGTGAGCAACCAACTTCAAGGCTATATAAACCAGGCCTTTTTGAGGGCATGAGGGGGGCAGTCAGAGCAGAGTTATGCTGAAGAAAAGCCAAGCCAAAGCCATGTTGATGCAGAGAAGCTTTTGAGGTGGAGACACTGTCGGATCATTTCTGGGAGCTCCGGACGTCCGTTTTGCGTGTCGTTTTCTTTGCAGGGTTCTAGAGATCTGGGAGAACATGACCAGATCGGTCTTGTAGCCATTTGGCATTGCAGCGATGTACTTTTGAGCATTTGAACAGAAATAAAGAAGCCTCCCCCACAGAGACAAAGGCCTGGAGACGTAGGCAAAGTTGTGTCGAACTCCGTTATCAATCTGCGTGTTATGGTTTGCTGTTTATTCTTTCATTTCATATCTTCATATGTGTATATGGCTGTTATAATTCCTCTTCTTTCCTCATTCTTTCACTAAGTTTTTCTCGAATGGTTAATTAACGCATGCAAAATTAAAACTCAACCATAGTCATTTAAAAGATCCTACGGATCAAGTGGTATCAGAGCTAGTTGACGTTTGGATTGAGTTTTGCATGTTAGCCAGGGAAGAGCTCATCTCAAGGAAAAAAATTGCATCTACAGGAGGACTTTCTCAAAATGAGAAGGAGTTCAGAAATTCGTTGTTTTCCATGGCTGAGATGGTGAAGGTGTTGTATGAAGACTACTTGGAACGAAAGAGCACGGTTCAAGTGAAAGCTTCAAAGAACAACAAAAGAAAAGAAGGATTGAAGGAAGTGCCTTCTACATCTGTTTCAGAAAACAAATCTAAGGTATGCAATGAAGGTTCCTCATCAAATTTTCCTCATTCTCATCAAGTTGGTTTTGGTGCATTCGAAAAACATACAAAAGGTGTAGGTTTGAGAATACTAACCAAGATGGGTTATGAAGAAGGAAAGGGCCTTGGATGCAGAGGTCAAGGCATTGCAAATCCTATTGAGGTTGAGGAAAGGCCTCGATACTTAGGATTGGGATATGGCGAAGGGGACCTTGGAGAGTCTTCCAAGATAGGTTCCAAAACTTCGGAAGCAAGTAATGCTTCAAATGGCCAACTTAAGACATTGCAGGAACACTTCACAAAAGGAAATGGCGCATCACTTCAAGATTGTGGTAGTGAATGCAAGTCATCTCCA
>JASDQU010379185.1:0-11259 GCA_032191745.1 Picea mariana | reverse complement strand
TATATATATATATATATGCATCAAAATATATATTTTTTATGTATTATATAAAAAACGCTCCCGAAAACGCTCCCGCTCCCGGCGATTTTTGAAAATATGCGCTTCCCGCTCCCGCTCCCCGCTCCGCGCTCCTGCTCCCAACAGCCTTGGTCCCATGACACTTTGCAGGACGCAAAGCCATTTCGCATTGATGTGCCATTTCAAAGGGAGCAGATGGCTCCGAAGATTATATAGACTCAGAGGGAGTCAAGCTTCAGAGGGAGCATGGAGACTTAGAGTGAGCTTAATCTTAGAGAGGATCAGATGAGAAAAGAGATGTCTTCCAAGACTGACAGACAGATGCCATGAGTTGAGAAGACTAGATTGTAGCTTCAGAGACTTCTAGGAGACGTGAAATCTCCTGGGAAGATTCCCTTGTTTCAGTGACAGAGGAGGAAGCCAATCAGAAGGACTAGGATATGGATTTTGCCTTGAGACCAGAAGGGAAGTCAGTGGTGACTTCCAAGATTGATCTAACATAACAAGAACGTTGCAAATAACAGTATAAAGATGTACAAAGCTTGATTTGTGTCCAGAGGATTCTCCCAACAAGAGAGAGAAGACTATGACGAGACACTTGCTCCAGTAATCGAAGAAATAGTTCCATTGTTTTTGAAGATAGCCAGAACAATCATGATTCCGATACAGTATGAGACTCAGAGGGAGCAGTCCCTGTATTTGAGATTCAGTTGCCTCCATGAAAGAAGAAAAGCTACCTTCAGTATCAGCCACTCTCAGTTTCAGATGAAGTTGTTGCCATGATAGAATAGAGTAGCTACTCTCAGAGTTCTGTAGCTATAGTAAGAATAGAGCGGTCATTCTCAACTTCAAAAATAGCAGCTGCAGGTGCAGAGTCTCGGTACCAGAAGGAATTGTTGCAAAAAAAAAATAGAGGACATACTCTCAGGCAGTGAGACAAATAGTGCGTTGCAGAAAGCACATAGAACCAACACATGATTATGCAAATTGAGTTGCATTTGAGCAAGTGTAGCAGGTTGGTACAATGTGATGTGAAAATTTGGTTTCGAAGTACAGGACAAGAAGACTCATGTCTGCAAGTTGAAGTAAGCTCCAAGAGCTTGGTATGGCAGGATTGATAGTTTTTTTATGAGCTTGGGATTTACCAAGAGTAAAGTTGATACCAACCTTTACTTCAAGATTAAGAATGATGGACCAGTTACATTGTTTCTATATGTGGATGACTTATTTTTGACAGATGAAGAAAAGCTCATCACAGATTGTAAGAAGAAGCCTACCATTGAATTTGAAATGAGGACCTAAGCCCGATGCACTAGTTCTTAGGTCCTGAAGTATGGCGGAGCCTAGAAGAGATTTTCCATAATCAAGGAAAGTATGTTGTGCAAATTCTGAAGAGATTCGATATGATGGACTGTAGAGCCATGTCCACTCCTATGGAGATGAATCTGACATTATTGGCTAATACTTTGTCAGAAATAGTTGATGTTACTCTCTATAGACAAGTGATTGGTTCGTTGATGTATCTAATGAATACCAGACCAGATATATGCTTTGTTGTGAACACCTTGAGTCAGTATTTGTTGGACCCCAGACGTGTTCACCTTGTAGCTGCAAAGCATGTGATGAGATACCTTAAGGGTACATTGGATTATGGTCTCTGATATACTGGAGATCATGACTTCAAATTGTATGGCTATACTGATTCAGATTGGGCTGGAAGTGCTTCAGACAGAAAAAGCACTTCAGGATGTTGTTTTAGTTTAGGGTCAGCCATCACTTCGTGGCAAAGCAGGAAGCAATCCAGTATTGCTCTCAGTACGGCAGAAGAGGAGTACATTGCAGCATGCTCCGCCAGTTGTGAAGCCATATGGCTTCTGAAGTTGTTGAAAAGTCTATTTGACCTAGAGATGGATGCTACCGTGATATTTTGTGATAACCAGAGTTGCATAAAGATGATAGAGAACCCAGTGTTCCACGATAAGACGAAGCACATTGAGATTCAGTACCACTACATTCGTGACTTGGTACAGAAGGGAGTTGTGAAGCTCCAATACGTTGGCACAGATGAGCAAGTTGCAGATGTGTTGACTAAGCCTCTGTCTCGTGTGAATTTTGAGTACTTCCGAGACAAGCTTGGTGTAGTCCAAAAGGACCTCCCTCGAAAGGGAGAGTCATATTGATGATAATATGGTATCCTAACCAATAGCAGGTAGCTTAGTTAGGATTTTATATCATAGGGGACTGATCATCCCTGGGAATATCCCAAAGGTTCGGTAAGGACGGTCTGTCAGAGTACCTATGTATGTATATGCCAGTTGTGGTCAGTAGTGGTAGCTCAGTTAGGATTCTATATCCTAGGGAATCTTATGATGCCTGGGAAGATCCCAAAGGTCCGGTAAGGACAGTCTATCAGAGTACCACAGATGTTGTTAATGCATCTGCCTCATTCTGTTGCCACATATTGATGTCGATGTTCCAACTTCATGTTGTTGATGATGATGATGGTATTCCAGCTTCGTGTTGTTGATGTTGTTTTTCCAGCTTTGTTCTATTGATGTTGATGTTCCAGCTTCATGCTGATGACATTGATGTTGTTGTTCCAGCTTCATGTTGTTGTTGATGTTGATGTTCCACCTTCATGTTGTTGATGATGATGATGTTACTCCAGCTCCGCGCTGCAAATGATGATGATGTTCAGTTTCTACTGATGTTGATGATGACAAAAACTTCCCATGACCTATAGATATGACCGACAGTGTTACCGATGTTGATGACGATGTCCCCTCCTCTTGATGATGTATTGAGTCTAGTCAGTTGTTATTAATGTTATCAATAGAATACCCTTCTTGTTAAGGGGGAGTGTTGAAATATTGTAACTTCGAAGAATATTCTACCTAAGAGAGAGTTGAATCATATTATTATATTATATTTAATTAGGCCCTATTGTGCCTTAGTAAAAGTCGTCCCTATTGTGCCTTGACAGCTAAATGTAAATTAAAAAGGTAAAGTGACAAGTCGGCCCAAACCTAATTATAGGCTGGCCAGACCACTATTTATGAGAGAGGCCAGTGCCTCATTTGGATACACACCACACTAGCTCTATAGCTATGAAGAAGTGCACAAGTCTTGAAGGAACTGCTACTGCAGCTAAATGTGATGTCAAGGAGGGTTCTTGGTCTATGTCTTGGTATTTCTTGGTTAAGTGGTGCGCTACTCTTCCTAGTGAAGGAGTAGAGGAGGATCTTCTGTTCGGTCTTTGGTCTATCTATATTGAGGAAGTTTTTGTTGTGTTTTCTCCCCCATGAGGGCTTCCCATGATAATCTGTGTGTCTCTATTGTTTCTGTGATTGCCTCTCTTTTAGTGATCTTATTTATGTAGCTAATGTGCTAAATGATTATAATAATAAAGAAGAATCATAACTGCCTAGGGGTAACTAGAGGAGATCATGTCTCATGGCCCGCAATGAAGACAGTGATCCCGACCATGATGATGATGAGCACGTCCACAGATAGCAACCCAGCAAACCCCCAAGAATTGCCTCTTCTACTCCAGATCAGCCAAGCTCATCACATCCAGTCAACTCAGTGTATGGGAGATGGTAAGCCAGCATCACCATGAAGTATGTTAGTCCTTCTTTCATGCGAAGTGTTGTGCTTAGGATCATTGATTGAAGTTGGATAATGGATCACTAGCTCAAGAAATTATGTTTGTTTCTTTGTTTCACCTTGGTGACCAACATCTATGCCCTAGTCTCGTGTTGCCACCGCCTAGGGAAAAAAGCTACTACTGGGGGGCCCTCACAAGCGTAATGTTTTGTTCCCCGCCATACTTGACACTTTCCATCTTGGATCCATCGTAGTGTGCTAAACTTCGATAATGGGTCATGGTTCATTCTTGAAGATTTTCTAAGGTTCTAGGGGCTGCCAAACAGGCATGTCATATGACCTCTTGTTGGGCACATTTACCAAAGTTTTTAGGATTGTCTTCTTGTTGTTTTTAGAACAGCAAACAGGTATGTTGTTTTAGTAACAAAACTGCCCCTTGATTTGTGATTTGATGCCCTTTTGAGGTTTCTCCTTGCATGGGTTAATGAAGTGGTTGGTTTAAGATGCCATATATTAGCACATGCATGTAACTCAAAAGCATCAAATACCTTCCTATATCTTTCACTACTTACAGCTGAAAGTAACTGAGGAAACCATGACAAATGTATACATGACGTTTTTGGTCAACATGACCCTGGAAAAACCCCCATGGGGAAAACCAGTAAGAATGAGCTAAATATATATGGATCTCAAGCAAGTGCTACAAACAAAGATAAGAACAAGGGAACCTGATACAATAGCACTCCATCTCAGATGTGCTTTGGATTTCCTCTAAATCTTTGAGCCGCCTAGAGTAGACTTGCGCCCCCTTTAGCTTGTGCCTACTAGAACCATACTTGCACCCTCTTGGAATCCTTTGCTTGCTTGAAGATGCTTGCACTCCCTTTGCCACAAGGTAGCGCCCCCTCTCAAACAATGCACTCTCCAAGAAGTAGCTCCCTCACAATAGAGCGCACCCTCAAAGCCCTAGTGTGCACCCTCTCCAAGCCTCATACTTGTGACCTCCATGAAAGCTCCTTGAAGGTAGCTTGCGCCCTCATGCTCTAAGTGCGCCTCCTTTTCCCCTTGAAACCCTCATTTTTCTCTTCCTCTCCTCTCCACTCTAATCTCCAAGTGAACAAGTGAAGAATGAGTCTCATCCTTACACTTTTGCCTCCTTTAGCCTTCCTTAGGCCAAACCCTAAAAGATCAATGGCTTAAATTATATCTAGCCAAGTCTAATCAATGGGTGAGATCACTTCTCATAAATCTCACTTAGAAACCCACTTTACTTAAGTTTCCATAGTTTACTTTATGTCTATTAATTCACCCACTTGTGAATTAATTGTCACTTATGACTTAAGTGACAAATTTCACTTTATGACTTCAATATCCTAAGTCAATGTGAAATTAGAACATAAAGTAAATGTATAAGGGAAATAGTCTCCCCTTTTGTGTTTAGAGACTCACAAACACAAGGGGACCACTTTCCAAGGTACTCAAATCTCAACAATTACCTCATGAAAAGAGGGGTTGAAGGCCCAAAGGTTGATTGCAACGACTGCGAAAAGAATAAAATAATGATGCTAAAGAAAGAAAGGAATGACAGCAAAGGACTCTGAAAATCCAGTCCAAACTTCAGCTCTACCCTTTCTGCGTTCACCCCAGTCCCAAGTCATCATGTTATAGCTTGAAACCTTATAAAAGGGGACTTGCAAATATGATAATAGAACAAATAAAAATGCAGATAAAGGGGTTTGGAAAAAAGTAGCACTTAGAAAGTGGTAACTCAAGAGCAAGCGTACCCTCCACAAAGACGCTCATAGAAATGGACTCAATGACACCATAAACCATGAAGTAAGCCCAATACCTACCACTATCACACTTACTCTTGAAGGGTTCTTTTCTTTCACTGTTTCCCTCGGGACACATCCCTCCACCTGGGTCTTTTCTTTCATTGTTTCCCTCGGGACATATCCCTCTACCTGGGTCTTTTCTTTCACTGTTTTGGTTGGCACACTTAATATGGTCAAATGAAGGCCCTCCCATATTCAAACTTGCTAACTTACATAAAGTCTTGAGCTAGTGTGAAATGATAAATCTAAAGGGGATACTGGTGTAAATTGTTCATGTAGCTTAAGCAACAGCTTACTTTGCATGACTCAAGGACTAGTATGTCTTATGAACATTGGCTTACTTGATTTCATATTTTGTTTTGATCTGGATACCCCTGACATGGTTATTTGAAGGACGCCCCAAGGATTCACCCAAGACGTTGTGCCTCTATTGCAGATATGGCACGTGTGATGCAAAGCAATGAGTCACCCGGTGAGTTAACACATTCAAACAGTGGCTCTCACATCTTTCAGACCTTGGACAATAGGTAGATGGGCTTGATTTTTGACATATTTGGACATGGTGGTACAGAGATGGGCAGAAATCCTACACCCTGGGATCTACACCCCAAAGGATATCTCGCACTATATGGACGACATTGCATAGGGAGATGACTGGAGGACACACGGAGCTAATATACAGCCTTCTCCTCTTTGGATGCCACCCCTTGCACCTTGGACATTGGGCATTTAGATGATGGCATCATGCTAGGGTTTGACAAAGATGATGGGATTTGCTACCACTTAGAAGTGAGTGATGACTTTAAGATGTGGCGTAGCATTCTTCCAACACACTTGAACCTCAGACAATGACACATGGCCTTAGAGAGGCCCTCCTAGCCCATTGGAGGCATGACATCAACAAATGTGTGACCATTTATGTATCATTTTTCATATTTTGACATTTGTAAAGGCAAATCTGAGGGGTTAACCCCACTGAGAGACATGCCTTTTCACTTTTTGTGACTTTTGGAGCGTTAGAGTTTCCTTATAAATAAGGCTAGCGCTCCTCTCATTTGGATCATCACTTCCTCTTGCATTTGTGGGAGTGCAACTTTAGAAACGTTCGCTCTACTTCTTTTTTGTCTCTTGGATCTTATGCGCTACTCTTGGAGGAGGATCTTTGTGGATGCTTTTGCTTTTTTTGGATGATGTATTGCTGCAACTAGGGTTTTTCTAGCCTAGCAACATGGATAAGTAAGTAATTGAGGTAATTTTTATGTCATTGCTAAAGTTTATAGGTGTTAATTATTATCGTGTGCATGTTACTTTGTCTTAGTGAAACTCTAGGGAGGAGACATAAGTCTTTCTCTCCTCCACACACCTTCTTTGTCCAAGTTTTGCAAGAACATTCTTTGCTAGGTTTAAGAACCTAAGGCCCAAGGGGTTTTTCACCTTAGGGTTTTGATCCTAGTCTTTGATCCTTGACCTAGGTTATCTAGAAGAGAGAAAACGACACATAGGGCCTAAGAGACTTTGCACCATGTTATCCACCAAGTTGCACTAAGATAAATTTCCAGCGAGCCGCCAAAGATTGAACATTTTCATGTTCAAAATTTAGAGTGCGGAAGTTCAATCGGTCATAAAGACCAGCTTTTTCATGTTTGCATAAAAAATTGTAAGAAGAGATGTTGCATGATGAACTTGTAAAAGGTCTTAGCCACCTTAGTCCTAAGCATGAGTTATACTCTGGAGTGTTTTTTCACTTATTTATTATATTTTGTTGTTCAGACAATTTATAATTTATGAGTTTTTTCACTCAATCCCTCCAGAGCCGAAGTATATGCCCATGGTTAGGCCTTAGCACGGATCTAAGCCTAGTGTCTAATGTATATTACCATGCTAAACATACTCCTAGAGTCTTATGGAAATGTGCTAAGTCCCCCTTAGGATTTTTAATTTTTTCAGTTAATTAAAAATTTGTCGCAATTCGGCAATTTTTAATTAAAAAATAAAGATGTATTAAAAAAGTGGTACTAGAAGACTTCATATGCCTTGGGGGTGCTCATTTTTGGACCTAGAGCACCCATATTACCTATGTACCCACTTGGTTGAGGAAAATTAGTGATTTTAATCACTTAAAAATCATTTTTGCTCAAAAAACCCAAAAAAGTCTAAATAAATCAAATAAAATCAGCAAAAGCGAAAATCAAGGAAACATGTGGGGACATGTTGGAGACAAGTAAAACCTCAAAACACCCTGTGGCAGTCATAGGAGACATATTAAATGTGATTGGGTGTAAGTGGGTAAGTTTTACTTTAGTTTTTGGAGATGTCACCAAGGAGAGGTGCGCCCCTCTTGAGGAGAGGTGGCGCATTCTTAGGGATAGTTGCCCACTCCTCAAGAGGTGGCACCATCCCCACTCTCCATCTCTCACATGTGGCAGCTTAGAGGAGTTGTGGGATAGGTGGTTGCCATCTCTTTACACTTGGTTGCCCTTTCCCCTCGAAGTGGTGTGCCCTCCCTCTACATGTGGTGCGTCCTCCTTCACTTGGCTTCTTCAACCTCTTGCTATATATTGGAGCTAGCTCTCCCTTTGTAATCAGATCTGGTTATGTAAATTTATGCTATTGTAATACGCTCTCGGCCTGTTGGAATAAAACTTGAAGAGTTTGGGGGTCGATCTTAGTGTCTTGTGCCAATGTGTGGATACAATTCTTCTTTGTGGATGTGTTGAGATTATGGTAAACTTCTTTTTTCTTGCAATTATATCTGTTATTAACCTTTTAATAAGATATTAGTGAGCTTGCTTGCATTACTAGATCTTACTTAGCATATTTAATCTATGATTTCATGCCATTCTTGCTTGAATTCGTGTTTTCTAAATTGAATGTGTAGGAAGTAGATGCATCTACTTTTAACAGTTTCTTGTAAGATTTGTCTTAAGTTTGCAAGACCTCTAATTTGGAGGAGTGGAAGACTCTAGGTTGAGCTTCTAACACTTTCAATTCCATCTAATCGGAAGGATTCCCTCTTCAGTGCATCAAAAAGACTCCATAGCCCAAATTTGGCTTCCATTTGACATTCTTTCTCCCTTGTCTCAAAATTTTCTTTAAGTCTTTTGGGTTACTAGTTGCTTACTTTATCTTAGATATATATCAGATTTCAAAATCCTTCTTATCTAAGTTAGTAAGTGGAATTAAAGGTTAGATCTAGAGTTCATGTTTTAAATTTATCATCTAAAACTAGATCTAGCTCAAGAAACGTCATTTTTAGCAAGTAATTTACTTCTAAATTTTTAAAGGCTGAAAGTTGAGTTGTTTCAAAGATCTTTTAATTTCATATTCGGCAATTAGAGTGCCTTTATATTATTGTTTTAAAACAGCAGAAAAAAACCCTAAGGAGACAAGCTCTTTAGCTTGCTCTTCTTAGTTCATTTTGCTCAATTTTTACACTAGTTTACTTAGTCAATTTTGGGGCTTTCCTACTAATAACCAAAGACGCTTCCAAATCGTTTTGGGGCATCTTCTGTCCTTGTTTGCTTGTTGTTTTGTGCAGGTTTGCGAACAAATAAGAGGAATTTTTTTCCGTTTTGGGCATATTTGGAGCATCCGAGACCCTCGGGGGAACCCCTTTTTCTTCAACAAACATTTGTAAAACATTGTAAGGACTTGTGACCCCCCTAATGAATGGTCACAAGTCACTCCCATAAAGAGTTGTGTAATTTCTTTAATAAAATCAGTGGGGCTACAAGCTCCCACTCTTCATCCCCACCCAGGGGAACGGTGTTTTGGTGATTGTCTCAATTTTGCAGTTTTAGCTTAGATTCAATTTTCATAACTAAGGATGAGCTAAAAGTAATCTTTCAATTCATCACAAAGCACTGCAGTCTCACATAAACAATAAAGTTAAATCAATCTTCACATAGATTAGATTTCATTTGGAAGTAAGATTTTAATTGCTAGATTAGATTTCAATTGGAAGTAAGATTTTAATTGTTAGATTAGTTTCTATTTTTTTTGCAATTTTCAAAGTTGGCAAATAACCTGTCTCCTCAACTCCTCCAAAAGAGGATGGTCAGTGAAGACATTAGTAATTAGAAAACATTTTAATTTCCGCAATTTTATTTCCTATTTAAAATAAACATTTCCCCTCAACTCTCAATGCGGTTCCTGACCCTTTAGTTGCGAGCTAGTCTCGATCTGCTGGAAGTAAGTTCATACACGTTGAGCTGGTCAATGGTGATAGATTAATTAGGAAAATCGTTAAAGTAGTTAGCTTAATGCGCGAGAAAACGCCTTAAAGTGACCTGCGAAGTAAGGCGGGCCCTCTCAGGAGCTGGCTTCCCACCCGTTTTGGACATCCAGCACTTTGAGTGAGTCTACTGGTGAGACCATTTGGGTTACGGTAAACTCTCTGCAAGTTTCCAAATAAAGAGCTAACCTCCAAAGAGGCCAATCACTCTCATTAACTCAACATCAATTTAACCTAATAAAACACACGAACTACATTGCCCACGATTACCTTTAAGGCACTCGTCTCATATTACACACTTTGCAAAGCCATATGCTTCATTTACTTTTCAGTTATTTACTTGAAGCAATTTTATTTTACTTGAATCTAACAACTGTGTCTAAGTATCCTTTATGCAAGTACATGCTTAATGTTTATATCATGGTGAATAATTGGTTTGTGTATTATCAATTTATGATTGATTGTTGAAAGAATAAACTCCTAGATTTATTTCTTGTACTTAGTTTAGTTCAAGCCTTAGTATATTTGTTAGGGACTACCCCCCTTGGCTTCGCTAGGAGTTAGCCTAGACAAAGGAGTTGAGGATTAGATGACAGCACCTTAAATATCACTTGCCCCCAAGGACACACCAAGTGGATTAAAGATTTCTTCCACGTCTCCCAGGTGTGTTTAAGGCAGCAACACCCCTTTTTCTTCAATAAACATTTGTAAAACATTGTAAAGACTTGTGACCCCCCTAATGAATGGTCACAAGCCACTCTCATAAAGAGTTGTGTAATTTCTTTAATAAAATCAGTGGAGCTACAAGCTCCCACTCTTCATCCCCCCCCAGGGAATTGGTGTTTTGGTGATTGTCTCAATTTTGTAGTTTTAACTTAGATTCAATTTTCATAACTACGGATAAGCTAAAAGTAATCTTTCAATTCATCACAAAGCACTGCAGTCTCACATAAACAATAAAGTTAAATCGATCTTCACATAGATTAGATTTCATTTGGAAGTAAGATTTTAATTGCTATATTAGATTTCATTTGGAAGTAAGATTTTAATTGCTAGATTAGTTTCTATTTTTTTTGCAATTTTCAAAGTTGGCAAATAACCTGTCTCCTCAGCTCCTCCAAAAGAGGTTGGTCAGTGAAGACATTAGTAATTAGAAAACATTTTAATTTCTGCAATTTTATTTCCTATTTAAAATAAACATTTTCTTTCAGCTCTCAGTGTGGTTCCTGAGCCTTCCAGTTGCGAGCTAGTCTCGATTTGCTGGGAGTAAGTTCATACACACTGAGTTGGTCAGTGGTGATAGATTAATTAGAGAAATCTCTAAAATAGTTAGCTTAATGTGCGGGAAAATGCCTCAAAGTGACCTGCGAAGAAAAGTAGGCCCTCTTGGGACCTGTTATCGCACGGTTTGTAGGAAAGGTTAAATAGCTTGAGTCAAAGGTAGAAACCGGCGTAACAGGAGCTTCCCCACCCACTGTCACCTCGATGGGGAGCTCTTTCTATTTAGGAGGGCAAGTCCAAGGGAGACGTCCCTAAAGTCAATCTGGATAAAGGAAGGTTAAAGGA
>JASDQU010379181.1:0-11259 GCA_032191745.1 Picea mariana | reverse complement strand
TGCACTAGGGTGTAAGTCTGTTAAGCAGTTTATAAACGTAACTTTTCCACCCTAGCCCAGCCCCTTCTCGTCTCGTTGTTGCAAAGTTGGATTTCATCACGAACTAGTAGCTTTGAAATTAGAAGGTCTTGTTTGCTTGGTGTTGTTTCCTAGATTTTTTACTAGTGCATGCTGTTTGTTTACCCAAGTTGACCACAGGATTTTCTTCGTAAGTTTGTAACTCGTTCGCAATAGACCCTCCACGTCGTTCACGTAGAATGCAAGGCTTACATCTAGAAAATATGGAAGGTTCTCAACCCCTGCCTACAAGCTCACCAGAGGGCTCTCCTCAACAGAGTGAATTCCAAGATGTCACCACTCCACAAGTGGAAAGAACTGACTCTCTAGAATGGTTATGAATTACCAATTCTCGAGAGGACTTTCGACTTCACCCCGATTCTGAGAGACGTATTATGCAAGTGAATTCTTCCAGAAACTTAGTTTTTTTGTCGTCTGGATCACCGACTGGACCTTTTCTAGGACCTGAGGGACAAGATCCTTTTTTGTCTACTGGTGTTTTTAGACGAGATCTCTTTGGTTCAGGAGCAGGCGTTGAAATCATCATCTCACATGCATTCCCCGGAACCTCTGACCCAAATGCAGTACCTTTTACTACTGATTATTATTTTCCTGGTACAGAAGCTTCACGAGCTGACCACATCTTGACCCGACCTTTAGAAATGGTCCATTACATAGGTACTACGAGTATTCACACCGGGATTACAGCGACTAGTCAAGCCCCCATTAGCACACCACTCTTGTCCAGTGTCACCTTGATGCTTCCACCCAAATACCGTGTGTTGAATGCTTCTATTCCCACTCCTACGCAAACCCCATCCGGAACTCCTGGTGGTCCCTCTTCTTCTGGGCACTCTCCTCCCAGTTTCATACCGACACTTCCTCAACCCCCTTTCGGAGGACCTTTTCCATCCTCTATCAGTGGCACCATTCCGTCATTCACACCAAATTACCAGATTCTTGTTGGTGGACAATTTCACCAAGGAGGTTTGAATCAACCCCCCCTTGTAGGGAAAATTCCTATTGGAACACAAATCCCAGTTGGAACACAATCTTCTATTGGAGCACAACCCCCACTGACCCCACCCTATGGAAAAAACATACCTCCATCCTTGGCCCAGTATTGGAACCATCTGATACAACATAATCCTCAATCGACTGGGGGGCAACAGCCTCCAGCTACATCTGTTATACCCCCTAGTATAGGCCAACCATATCCAGGTACATCCAATCCTATTTGGGGCTCGAATGTTCAAACTCACATACCTGTTCAAGGATACAATCCCATGAGCTACTTTCCTCCACAACAACCACCGAATCTTCCTGGGTCTTCACATTATATGCAGACTGTTGATGGTCCTATTAGTTTGCCAATGGGACTCCCTCCCCAAAGCCACCAGTACTCGCATCTGAATAGATAGTTACCCTTCTTGGCCACTTTGGACCTCCCGGATCTGTCAAGTATTTTAAATGATCCAATCCATCACTCTCCCCAATGGCCCGCTATACCAGCCAAGCTACCATCTGAAATCCCTAAATTCGATGGCAAAGTGGGAGAGGACCCGAACAATCACATGATGACTTTTCACCTCTGGTGCTCATCCAACTCCTTGATGAATGACTCTATACATTTACGTCTTTTTCAACGAACTCTCACAAGTTCTGCTACGAAGTGGTATATAGAATTACCATGAGGTTTCTTCACCAACTTCAACACCCTAGCTATGGATTTCCTCACCCACTACCAGTTACCGATCCATTATGAAACAGGGACTGATATTTTGAGTTCTTTCAAACAAAACAAAGCCACTCATATATCCGATCACATTCATGAGTGGCAACGGAGATGACGTCTCATCAAACTCGAACTTCCCAATCAGTTGTTGGCTGAGTGGTTCACCAAATCATTCATGAACGACATTGGTCATGACATCACCATGGGTGGAGTTTTCACAGAAGAACAGGCTATAAGTCGTGCTCAATACCTTGACCTCGTTTACTCACAAACGGGTACTCTTTATGACTTACTCCCTGATGCACCTTGTCCTTCCACTTCCGCCACTTCAACAACTCCAGTTGTTTCTCATGCAGCCGACGGTGTGATTGGCACTTTCCATGCCCAACCACATTCTGCCTCCAGCAACGACCCCAAACCCATTTCTTTTAATGGTCAAAATGATATGTCTCCTACCCCTCCCACCGGCAATGCTTTTGAGGTAAATGTAGTTCAGTCTACCCCAACCGGTAAAAACAAATCCAGAAAGGGAAAGGGTAACAATAAGGAGGAAAAAAATACTTCGCAAGCAGAGAGAACCAAAACTCCACCTGTTGACGATCGGGATAAGCACAAACCCCGATACCCTTGTCTTATCTGTGGTGACAATCACTACACGAAGGATTGTCCACGATGCACCGAGGTTACTAAGTTCCTTCAAGGGGCCCCAAAACCACCCACTCCGACCATTTTGACCCAACCCTACCCCTCTCAACAACAGGCCCAATTGGTCATTCATGACCAACCTTCCCCTTCCACTACATCCTATGTATTAATGTGTACTGGCAATTCAAAGAAGAATGACATCGCACTTACCACTCGAGCCAAATATTATTCTCCCTCTAAGGAGAAGGTTGACGTTATACCTCCTTCAGTGGTCCAACCATCTCCCATGACTCCACCTACCAATGGTCCTCTTCATCTTGAACGACTGAGCCTTAACACAGTTCTTCAACCCCCTCCAAAGGGCATCGTTCAGAAATCATCTTTCAATCCTCATGCTCGTCTTACCCAGAACTACAGCATTGTTGAAGATCTGGCCCAAGCACCTTCCGCGATGTCAGCCCTCAAAGTCCTTCAAAGTTTTCCCACACAACGGAAGGCACTGTTGAAAGCTATTGGTGGAATTTACCCGACGGACACGAATTTAATAATTTTTGACTTGGAAGATCATATTCCAAGGTTACCCCCTTAACTCGCATTCCAAATCCAAGTGATTGTCTTTGACAAAAACATTTGTAGAACCGTTATCGACGAGGGTGCCTCGACGTGTGTCATGTATGTTACCTGTTGGAAAGCCATCATCTATCCCTCTTTGACTAAATCCCATAACACACTCAAAGCCTTCAATGGCTCCGATTTTAAGCCTTATGGTGTCCTTCCTTCATTTCCAATCATGCTATAAGGAAAAACGGTCCAAGTCGAAGTGGAAGTCTTTGATGCTCCTATCGATTACAATCTTTTGCTTGGACGTAGCTGGATCGATTCCATGCATGCAATTTTGTCGACTCTTTTTCATGTTGTACATTTCCCACATCAGGGAAAGGTAATCACCATTGACCAAATATCCTTCTTTAATTCGGATACGCATACTAGCAACATACCGTTCATCGCCANGTCACTTCAATCAACATGATATCCACCTCGATTCACAAATCCCCTGCATCTCATGACCCATGGATGGTACCCGAACCCAGTGATCATCTTCGCTACGATGACGAAATGCCTTTAAGTTCGGTCGAATCCGCCTATCAGGCCATTCAATCGGTGACCCCTTCTACCCCCTCTCTTGGTGATTTATCTCCAGGCCCTTTCTGCGTCATTTTTCCCACGGAAAAGATGATTATGTTTGTCATGGAAGACACCCCCTGGAACGATGGCCATCACCGTTCCATCCTCTCCCTGGAACAACACACCATCAAGAGTTATCAACGGATTTCGACCCCGTCGACCGTTGTCACCATTTCAACCATTCTTGAGTCCATACATGATGTTTTTTCTGAAGGGAACTTAAGCAATATCTCTCCCACTATTCCCCTCGACATATCCATCAAACCTGGAATTGTCGAAAATGTGCATATCGGAGCTTCGTGTTCCCCTAATGAAATTGTCACCTACAAGTCACTTTTCAAAGAATTTCATGACATCTTTGCCTGGAGCTATGAAGAAATGCCAGGTATCGACCCTGACATTGTGATACATGAGATTAAGACATACCCCAACGCTAAACCCGTTCGACAACGCCTTTGTCTAGTTCACCCACGTAAAGCAGCCGCTATTAAGCTTGAAGTCGAGAAAATTCTCAAAGCCATCTTTATTTACCCGATGGCCCTCACTAACTGGGTTTCCAATCTTGTCTCGATCGACAAGAAACAAGGCATAATCCGCGTATGCGTTGATTATAGGGATATTAACAAAGCTTGTCCTAAAGACAACTTTCCTACCCCCTTCGTCGATCAGATTGTCGACGATTGCGCCGGAAGCAAAATCTTCTCTCTGATGGATGATTTCTCCAAATATAATCAAATCAATATTGTTCCCAAGGATCAACACAAAACCACTTTCATTTGTCCTTGGGGCACTTTTGCCTATCAGAGACTTCCTTTCAGTCCAAAGAACGCTGGCGCAACTTTTCAGCGCGCTATGTCTTATGACTTCCATGATGTCAAGCATATCATGCAACCATATCTTGATGACTTACCCACTCATTCCATGCGCTGGGTCGATCATCCAATCCACCTTCGAGCCATTTTTCTCCATTGTTGGTTTTACCATATACACTTGAATCCTCACAAATGCGTTTTCTGCGTAGAATCTGGCCAACTTCTAGGCTTTATTATTTCACATCAATGGATTAGGGTAGATCCTTTAAAGGTTGAGGCAATTCTCAATCTCCCTCCTCCTTCTACACTTCGCCAATTACAAATTTTGCAAGGGAAAGCAAACTTTCTTCATCGTTTCATCTCGAACTATGCCGAGATAACTCTTGGATTTACGTGACTGCTCAAAAAGGAGTCTGAGTTCGTATGGGATACCATCACAAACAAAGCCTTCAAAGCTTTGAAACTGTCCCTGACACATGCTCTGCTTCTCTTCCCCCCCGATTACAGTCGCAATTATTTCCTCTACCTCACAGCCTCAAAGTACACCATCGCTATGGTTCTCGTCCAAGAGGATGATTCTCATGACGAACATGTTATCTATTACTTGAGTCGAAGTCTAACGCCTACCGAAACCAAGTATTTACATGTCGAAAAATTGTCCTTGGCAGCCGTCCAAGTATTTCAACGTTTCCGACACTATATCCTCTCTCGCAAGACTACGGTAATTTCTAACTGCAACCCTATGCAACACATTCTCACACATCAATTACTAGGGGGAAAATATTCCAAATGGATCGTGATACTCCAGGAGTTCAAATTCGAATTCGAACGAGCTAAGTCCAAGAAGTCCATAGTGTTTGCCGAGTTAATATGCAACGTTTCCTACTCTGAAATGGAAAATGTAGCAGCCGATTCATTACCTGATGAATCCCTTTTCCTAATTAGTTCCGATGATCTTTGGTACGACGATATTATCATATATCTCTAAACCCAAACTTTCTAGCCCAATTTATCTAGTACTGACCAGCGTCGAATATGCTACCAAGCCTGTCAATATATTATCCTCGAGGATACTCTTTATTGTCATGGGATTGACTCATTTTTTCGACGCTGCCTCACATTCGACGAAGCCAATAAATCCTTAAATGACTGCCATTCTGGAGCCTGTGGTGGTCATATGTCTGGGTATGCTACTGCCCAGAAGATCTTATGAGTAGGGTATTTTTGGCCTTCTTTATTTAACGATTGCATAATCGCCATCCAAAAATGCCACACTTGCCAGACCTACAATCATAAGATATGATCACATCCTGCTCCTCTTCACCCTGTGGTCTCTGTTGGTCCCTTTGCAAAATGGGATATCGATTTCATGACATGTCACCCCCACTCGGTCGGGGGGCATGGATACATTATTGTAGTCGTAGATTATTTTACGAAATGGGTCGAGGCGATGCCGACATTTGACAATACTGGAAAGACCACAGCATTATTCATTTTCAATCACATCATAGCTCATTTTGGTGTTCCTCAAGCTATCCTCACTGATCACGATAGCCACTTTAGAAACTTCATGATGTCCAAAATTACTGAAAAGTTGGGTCTTCGCCATGAAAACTCAACGCCCTATTAACCACAAGCCAACGGCCAAGTCGAAGCGATTAATAAAGTTCTCATAACCATGCTTCGACGAATGATAGGGATTCACAAAACAAGTTGGCACACAATGTTGTTTTCAGCATTATGGGCTTACCGGACATCCGTTAAGTCTACTACTGGGTTTACACCTTTCCGGTTAGTTTATGGCCTAGAAGCCATCCTCCCGATTGAATGTGAGATACCCTCCTTAAAACTAGCCGTCGAACTCCTACCAAACACTTATGCAGAGGAAGAACGTCTGTTGTATCTTATGCGATTAGATGAAACTCGATGCGATGCTACCCTAGTCATAGAAGCCCAGAAGAAATTTGTCAAGGCTCAATACGACAAACATGTCAAGCCTCGCGTTTTCTCAGAAGGAGATCTGGTTCTACTCTACGAACAAGACCGAGATATACTAGGAGCTGGAAAATTCAAAGCCATGTGGCAAGGTCATTATATTGTTAGACGATTTTTAGAGAAAGGATCTTATGAGTTTGTAGATTACGACGGTATCCCTTTGAGTGAACCCAGAAATGGGTTGTACTTAAAGAAGTACTATGCATAAGATCACTTGTGCACGAGTACTTGTCTTTTATTGTATCATACTTTTTATGTGTTACTGTAGTATGCTTTTTCGTTATCTGGTCTCTGCCCTTATGTGACGTTGTATTTGATTTCCAGATGTCGGAGTCTTCACTACCCCACATTGGCTTCACTGATGGCGCTAGTTGTAGTACTCAGAACCTTGCTTCTACTGCGTGGGCAATTTATGCCCCTACAAATGAACTTATCACTCTACGAGGTGTGTGCCTCGGTTGTGTGACCAACAATATTGCAGAGTATAGCGTCATTATCGAATTGTTGATTGATGTTATCTTGCTCAGAATTCGTCGCTTGGTTATGCGACTCGATTGGCAGCTTGTAGTACTACAGTTAAGTAAGGTCTATGCTATTCGAGGTCCTACTTTGTTACAGGTATATTTGCAAATTTGCCCCTTGGAATGTTATTTTGATTATATTGAGTATCACCATATTCCTAGATGTCTAAATACATTAACTGATATATTAGCTAACTATGTATTAGACAGACATTTGGGTCATTTATAAATCAATCACATCACAAGTATCACACAACACAAGATAAGTCGGTAGAAGCCGTATGTATATATAACAATCAAAAAAAAGTTTTATCCAAGGACCAAAATTTCAAAATCTGAATCTCATAGCTTCTACAAAGTAACGTCATGGATGACGTTCATGATAACACATGACTTCCTGGGAAACCCTACGAAGGAGTCGGCCAACAGAATCTTACACGCCCACCGTATGACGCTGATAACGTCATGGGACCTCTTCAAGAGGCATATCCGAAATGTCTGCAATCAAACCCTCTAAGTTTTGTTCCACTGCCTCATAATCTTCAGCGTCCCATCGTGGCACAGGAGCCACCTCTCCTCGTCGCTAAATAGGAGAAGTACCCGGAGGTCGATAAGGCCCCACGTCTGTGTCATCAAAAAAGAATTTTTGTAATTAGACCTTGGACAAACATAAAAACATTTGCATATGTTAAAACTCACGAAAAACATTTAAAAAGTGAAAAAATGTGTAATTATTACCTAGATCTCCCCACTAAGTATCCTCGGGTAGGGCCAAGTCTGGATCCCCTTGGAAGTCCAACCTGGCATAGGTATAATCATCGACCATCAGCATCTGTGGTCGCAACCAGTCAATGATGGAATCATTGTATTTGATGATTGGTCCAGCTACATGTCGGGCCATGAGGTTACACCACCTTAGCATCCTTGGATCCTCTGGAGCTGGTAAACCCCACTCAACCTGCAACTTCAGCAAGGAAACCCTCTCAAGAAAGAAGGACACTAACAATGACCCGTACCCGAATTGCTTCAGGTTGCCTCTCCTGCATTTAGTCAACTTCCTTTTGATGCTACGAAGAACTGCATCTGACAAGTTAAATACCCGAGGCTCAGTACACTCTATGGCATACTGAAAGTAGCTCTGGAGAGCCATGTGTGGAGCAGCACTCCCATCCATATGAGCAATGGTGAACAAAATAGTGCGAAGGGTCAAATCCTGGACCCCCCAAATGGCCACTTTTCCTTTGCTTCTTTCCGCCTCTGGAACACGGTACCGACGGCAATATTCACTCATAGGCAGCCCACCACCTCAACTACCAGTCAAGCTAGTGTGGTACCCATGCCGTGACAGTCCTGTCAGGAATTAAATGTCCTCTATATCCAAGGACAATGTGTGGACCCCTACGTGGAATACTTGTTGGTCCACGTCCCACATATGAACGAGGTACTCCAGTAGCCTGACTTGGTTCCTCATACCCAGGATCTAAAAGAATTTCAGGAGACCATAGTCTTGCAAAGTGGCAAGAGTGCCCAAGTTATTCCCAGCAATAGCATCATCTTCTTCATGCTCTCTTTCATGCCATTCCAGAACCATGGTGATAGCCAAATGCCTGCACAAGAACCATAAGAAGAAGGTCAACAACTCTCTTCAAGCCTTGGTACATTTTTCATTGAGCAAACATTAAAGAAATTTTTCATTTTGTGGTTCTCGCAGGTGCCCCTTTGGCATAGTGCGAGATTCTCGCAGGTGCCTTTCAGGCCACCTGCAAGAATCATGCATTCTCGCAAGTCACATGTGGCTAGCTTGCGAGAATGCCTGAGTGCAAATTTGAGCCCTTAAACAAGCTCATAACCTTGAAATTTACCAAAGAAAATAAAAAATTGAACCATGAAAAGATAGAAGACGAGAAGCTTACCTCACTTCCAGAGACGGTTCGCCAAATGGTTGTTCGTACCTTTCACAATCGAGCACCAAAATTCAAGGGCAAAAGAGGGGTTTTGGGCTAAAAACTTGGCAAAGTTACAATGACTATGATAAAAGAACTATTACCCACTTATATTTACTTTTTACCATTTTTGATGGTTTTTATAATTTATTTATTTATCAAACCTAATGCCTAATACCCCTATGAGTGCGACTTTTTGCAGACATGACGACTTCGACGTCCATACGTAGGGATATGGATATTTTTCTCTTTTTCATCGCATGTTTAAGTTGTTTTTTATGGTTTTTGCACAAAACCTCGAGCTTGGTCATTGTCCGTTCTAACGCTCGAAAATACATGAGAACATAATCGAGCACACTTTTATCACTTTTTCGGGTTCAACAAGATTATACGAAAAAGGAACCCCCTGGAGTCTTCTTTAAGCTCTTTTCAGACTCTCTAAACATGAAAAGATTGTCGAGCGACCTTGCTATTTTCATGCTCGTTAAAGTATTCAAAGAAAGCGTTTGTTGGGCAGTAATTTATCTCTTTTTGGTCTCATCAGACTATTTTATGAAAAAGGAACTGAGAGAGTTCTCTTTTGAGTGTTTTTCCAGACTCTATAATCATGAAAACCTTCGATTTTTCTATCTTTGGACTCGTTAAACAAACATCGAAATACCCGTAATGGGACCGAACCACTCCTTCCTAGGGTTCGTTAAACATACTCTGAAGGACTCATCCGAAGGATGAGCTTACATCAACAAGCATATGTTATCCTCATCAAGCTTGCCTAAAAATAAAGAGGTACTCGCCAGAAATGGTGGGGGGGGGGATTTGGGAAAGGGATGTGTTTTCATATTCATATTATTGGCAGTAAGTGTCGCTCTTGAACATGACACCCCCTTGTTCATTATCTGAATTTGGTTTGGGAAATCCATCTGTCTCTCATTCAACTTGCTACAAGGTCATATTCTGAGTCATATCTGAGTCAGTGTTGCCAAATCATTGGTCATTTCATTCATATGTTCAAGAGAATTCCATCCAAAACCTCTATTGAGTCGGCCATCTGCAGTTATCCATTCTCTCCATGTTGGCCTTCCCTGTGTCCAGTTCAACTTACATCATACTCTGTTTCACCTTCAAAATATGTTACTCATTTCGTGTCATTGATGGGGGATACATAAAGGCCCTCCTGTGACGAGTTTTGTTCCGTCAACTCCAACTCATTATCTGGAAACAAGACTTCGAAATTATTTGGTACCTTGGAACTTGCATGCCTCAATGGCAGGTTTTCTCACTTTCAACAGTGGGTTTTCATCACTGACCCCTGATCGGGAGATTCCGTCAAATGTTCGACCTCAACTCATTTATTCACATTCGGTGGACTATACTAGTGTACCTTGGGAGTCATTGACATTAATGGTGATTTCCCTCCTACTTTTTAACGGTTTCATCAATGATCAGTAATCAAGTGGTTTCTACCATGTTTGACTTCAGCACATGTAATCACATGGTTAGATTCATACTTTTAGGTTACGAAATTGAAGACCCTGGGTCTCATCTCTTTGATCCAGGTTGCGATGGAATATGTATAATTTTCTAACACATAGATCCACTTTGTATGTCTCATGGATATGTCATTTTAATTTGACTCTTCTTGCATAGATCCACAGTGTATTCTTGGTGACTATGCGATATTTTGATGACATGGATCCATGGTGTATGATTGGTGGCCATGACCTATGTTTATGATGTCATTTGTCTGTGATCTAAGTATGGGAATGCCTACCTCAGAACTAGTATGATATTCTACAGATGCTTGGTTGTTTGCGGGTTTCCGATTAGGTGCGCTCCTGGTTTCCGACACACACTCGCAGTTTACAAAGTATTTCGGTTTTCACTGATTCCAGCCTCATACTTTGGGGGGAATTCTATTACACATGATTTTGGTCATCTTGGTGATGTATTAACAATGGTGTACTCAGGTTCCCAACAAGAACTTTCTCCTGAGAAAAGTGGCATTTATCTCCTTCCAGAAAACATATTTTCAAAGTGAGTTCACAAGTTGAATATGGCCTAGGGTGCGTGAATGACCCATTCTCGCAGGCCACCTTCATCTAGGGTGTGAACTTCTTGTAGGTTTCTCTATACACAGGGTGCGAACTTGTTTTTTAGCTTGGAAAAGAGAAGAAGTCTCGAGGGTTCTAGAAGGGAATCTTCTAGAAAATGAGTTGGAATTCGTATGGTTGTCATTTTATTGGCTTCTCTGATTTGGTGGGATCATTCTCATCCATGTAACCATCTCACCCTCTCCTATATATTGAAAGGATTCTCATGGAAAAGTTTAAGCAAGATTAATTGAAGAATTGGTGAAGGAATTGTGT